>CAJDSM010069241.1:0-10705 GCA_903981925.1 Ostrea lurida
CGAGAAAAGTTTACCAACATATACATGGAATCGGGTACCAAACTAAAGTCTGCGTCTTTGAACACAGAACTGGTCTATTTTCCATATATTACTAGTATATTGAGACTTATTTTCAAATACTTTGGGGCACTACCTTTGCTGCAAATTTTCAAAATGGTAGTCATTTTTTTTCTCTCGATATAATGTCTACTTTGTGAAGTTTGCCAGTCTGCTTCTAAATAAATCACTCTCTAGATGCAAACATAGGAATACCAGTAACAATTCTAACTGCACACATGGGCACTTGATGTGTATACCCCCCCCCCCCCTTCACCTATCAAACCAATGAAAAAATAAATATAGAAGCAAAATTGTATCCAAAGTGTGTAATTTCTCCTCTGATCACTTCATAGGTCGTTCTGCATAGTCATTTTCTACTTTATGCAAGCTCTTCGACGGATCGAATTTGAGTATCCACTTATTTGACCATTTTTTACAACGATGAGCTACACGCAATGTGTTTCAGTATAAATTGGCGAAGTAAACAATGTGTTAAACGTAATCATAGTCCAATAAAACATATATACAAAATCGAGTGTAGGACAACACCAACCTCCGACAAAAGCGAAGGCAGGATCAGATGCCATGGAAGAGTAAGCATCCTCCGCCGACCTGCCACACTCGCCGTGAGCCCGCAGTCGAAACAAAGTAAACAGGGTCACCCGTCGTCAAATCTTGCACGAAAACGACAGTCCAACAAAGGGTATGAAACAAATCAGTCAACATATGACTTTATAAAATAGTGATAATTTGTAATCGCAAACAAGGTCACCATAGCGACCGTTGAATTTGCGTAATGATTGTCCATTGTCATTTAGGCTTATTAGTGTCACACATCCTAAGTTAATCTACTTGCATACACATTGATTGATAGTATATTTACAGCAACATCATTAACAAATTTTTGCCTCATAAAAATATCACCCTAGTTACGGCCGTAGATACGCGTGCAAATTTGTACCCAGGTATAAAACATGTATTGAAACAAGTCAATCGGAAATGGGATAGGCTGGTTATTAATTGACTTGCCCTCGTATTTCCATGTTTCTCCAATTTTCATACTTCCGCCATTTCACATTAAAACTTTTTGGATTTTTACCGAAAACCCGCCTTAGCTAGCAAATATGCCTTTACCTTGTACCACACTTAATATCATGTCTGCCATTTGCTGAGTAAGCCGTGCATCAGCTCCCCGATCAAACCACTGTTTCATCTGTTGTCTGGTTTCCAGGAGGTTTGGTATCGAGTCGTGAGAGTGGCCAAGCTTTATGTAATATTTGCCTTCAAAAATAAAACCATTAATAAAATGCAAATTGATAAAGCGTGTGAAATATCTTGAGATTAACCTGCTCTCGGACAAAGATTATTTCGTTTTAAACCAGGCAAGGTGACCCTCCCCTCACCCAGACGAACTCTAAAAAAGTGAAAACGTCTTCACTAAGTCTAGGAGAGAAGATGCGCATAATATTGTAAAAGGAAAAAAGAGAGTTTGTAAAACACATATATCCCCCCCCCCCCTTCAGTTCTGCCAAAGTACTACTACAATGCACCCAGCGTTTTTTTTATTATTTGAAAGTTAGTAGGGGTCACCTACGCTAAACGAGTATTGTTGGAAACTGCTATTGTCGGCCTTTGATAATGTTGATGTCACTCTAATCTCATGTATACAGTCGTGTGTGGTATAACATTGGATTTACTATAGAAGTGGCTCTTTTATGATTAAGGCAAAGTGATTAGTTATATTGTATGTTGGTAATAGCAAGTACAATAGATTTACAGCTCAAAATTAACTTGTGCTAAACGTTGAAGTCGGGCATCACAACCTCCACCTTGGGCAATTTCTAGCCTGGTCACAATAGCAACGAACTCTGATCTTTACAATATGACATACTAGTGCCTTGCAAATAAGGTCGTAAAGAAATAGGCAATGTCAGACCAACTGCACCGGCAAAACGATGAAAGCAAGGATGTCATAGAATGGATTCACCACCACCTGACATTAAAACCAATCTTGATTCAACTTCAGGGCATGCCTTAAGATCGTGGGTAGCTCTAAACTAAAGTTGGGTTGTACATGTATTCTGGACAAAATTTATGACGGACGTATCCCCATTCAACTTGTACAGTTCTAAAGGGGCATGGACACGTTTTGAGCCTAAATTATGTTTAGATTTTAAATTGTCATTTTTAATTGTTTACAATGCTCAACTTATGGTAATTCTAATGTCAGCAAAAAAGTTTTGAACTCATTTGTTGAGTTCAAGTGAGAACAGCACTTACAATCCTTGCAATGTAAACAAGGCCTTTGTTACATTTACATAAAGGATTGCTTCAAAGAACAATACCCATTGTTTAAAACAAAATTAGATGTGAGCAGAAACACTAGAAACTAATTGTAATTGTGTCAGGAATGAACTTGTAATTTTGAAAAAAATCTGCTTTAAATGGAACGTTATACTAGGCATATTCAAATAGGTAAACAAAACATGGAATCCGAGGCTTTTGTGTACATACGAAGAATTGCGAATGCTGTATCTCACTTGCACTCAACAAATGACGCTCAAATTTGTGCGAAGTATTAGAAATACACGAACGTGATGCATTGTAAACATTAAAAATGAAAATCTAAAAGTAAACATTTTAGCTCCAAAACGTGTCCATGCCCCTTTAAGCAATTACAAAACCAAAGGAGTAAATCATTTATACACACTTCATTCCCATTGATCAAGACAAAGACTTGATTCGAGATTATATCAAACCTTGTGTCAAGCTATGGAAAATAAAAAGACACATTACAGTGTGAAGACATTGCAGAATTGTATCTTGGATTTATCCAAAGGAGGCCTAGGCAATATGACATAATTATTCAACGTGGATGGCATACTTAATCAACGTGGAATTTTCTTATTGACTTCAAAGAAATTAATATTGATACAGCTTGGACAAGTTACCTCATACTAACCCTTGACATCAGCAGAGACACACGTATATATATAGATGCAAAACGCTAAAATTATATCAGCCAATGAGATTCCTTGTTTCAGATGCAAGTTTGTTAAGAGCATATACCGGGATCCATTTGTCCGTCTCGAGCCCATGTTTCGAATGGTGACTGATGTCAACGGTAAGTGCGAGGTAACGAATCAATAACTCGAGACTTGTGAAGATGGAAGATTACCATCAGGATAACGAATTGGAGGAAGCATGTAGAAAACGACAGGCGACCGCGGATCCACAGGGAAGTCTTGGGTCCAATCCTTTCCACCTCGTCCGAAATACAGGATTGACGGCATGGTCCTTAATTCACAAAATAAACTTAAATCATAATATATTAACCATACAGATTGATTTGTCAGTATACAGTAATACCTAAAGGCAGCTTACCTTATCTTCTTAGCATCTTCTTCACTGATTTCCAACTTGGTAACTGCTAGCGGGTACAATTTTGTATCTGGAGAAACTTCGTTCCCCAGCAGATTTCGAAACGCTGTAAAAGCACCAGTAGCCACCAGGACTTTTTTGGCTAGAATTCTTTTCCCAGAGTCGGTTGTCACTTCCATGAACATATCGGTGTCTCCACAAACCACGCGAGATATGCTTCGAGCCACCTCTTGCACATATTGGCAACCATTTTTCTTTGCAATGATTATCTGAGCTTTCACGAGTCTTCTGGGACTTATGTATCCTGCAGATTGCGCCTCGAACACCACCTCGTCATCTTCCGGGATTGACAAAAAGGGAAACAAAGAACGAGCCCCTGTTCCACTCAACACCTTTGCTCCTATTTTATCCTTTTTAACGACGTCCTTTATTGCAGTGATGTAATTTTCGCCTCGGTTTCCAATCATTAGACAACCAACTTCTTTGGCAATATCGATTCCTATGTAGTAATTTTAAACATCATCATCTTGTTAGTTTAATTAGCTTTGAAAGATACTTGATAATGAATTAATACACTATGCTGAGTATATGGCAGAAAAGGGGGTAACTTAAAATGATATGAACACGCAACAGAACAAAGTTTACCTGATCTCGCCTCGATATCGGTGTATCTAGGTATCGACCTTTGAGCTAGTTTTGCCCAGACAGGGTCTGAGGTTGATTGCATGTATATTCTGCCTTCATCGTAATGTCCACCATATATGTCCCTACTTGGATCTGGCGAGCTCTTTTGGAAATGAAAATGTTAGGGTTACATACGATTTGCTCATTAATTAATATCAATACAAGTACAATTTTAAGAGTGTGCATTTAGTAGAGTCTAAACATTACGACTAGGCATAAGGCAACATAGTAACTCGAACAAATTTTATGATTTTGATAGGTTAAAATTTTAAGAACAATTTACAATAATATTTGGGGGGCCCTCGGGGGCATCCCTGCATTGGGGTCAATATTAACGAAAAGCAGACAAATTGGGGAAACTTGAGAAAACCTAGCTAATTAAGCTAATTAAGTCAGTTGTCTTGATGGCGATATGATATATGTGTCAAGTTATCTGCAAAGTCCATCTGTCTGGGTCCATGCACGTGATACCTCTTTTTGTGTTTGTTGTATTATCCTTCGTGACGCAGGCTATATATACAGTGTAAAGAGGATGACAGCGAACAACTTAGCTTCATGCCAATATATAGAATTCCTCTGTAAGTCTTATACCAAATACGATTGGGCAAAAACACCTACATTCAGCGTTCTTATGATGATTAGGAGCTTGTCAGTTATGTCATGTAATGCTTCAGTACAATTTTTTATAGAACTGCTCGATTGACACTATCAAACGTCTTGGTGAACTGCATGAAGTTGAAAAATATTGAGGAGTTCCACTCAATGCTCCTTTGAACAATATGCCAAAGAGAAAATACCATCAGTCTATCCAAATCCAACTTGCTCTTTCCTTAATGTTACATACAAAAAGGCGAAGTTAACATCGTGTCAAACGCCATCACAATCCAAAAACATACACAAAATCGAGTGTAGGGCAACACGGACCTCCGACAAAAGCAAAGGCAGGATCAGGTGACATGCTTGGAGGAGTAAGCATCCTCTGCTGACCGGTCACACCCGCAGTGAGCCCCCAGCCGAAACAAATTAAACGGGATTACCCGTAGTCAAATCTAGTAGGAAAATGACAGTCTAACAAAGGGTATGAAACAAATCAGTCAACATATGACTTGGTGATAATTTGTAATCGCAAACAAGGTCATTATAGCGACCGTAGAATTTGCGAAATGATGACTTTAAACGAGATTCGTTATAATCCTGCAATATCAACTTTGTTGTTAGTAGTTGGCCTCGCTTTAAAAATTCCTCATACGCATAGCATGCTCTTGCGTATCGAATCAACTGGGAGATATACACACCATAAGCAGGTGATAGTGGTATATTACTACATAGAAAGGGAAAGTTGACGATTGCAAAGTTAAAGTAATCACGCTTATCATATAATGTAGTTGTCAGCCTGCCATTAGAGTCAATGTTAAGTAAAATATCCAAATATGAAGCAGATCTGTCATCTACTACTAGTATGGCTGATATTTTCTGTTCCGTACTACTCTGTTAAACACTTGACCAGTGACAGATAACAACATAATAATACTCCTCCAGTTGTTGATATCCATCAGGTCTCCCTTCTTCTTTAGTTTTCTAGGCAAGTCTTCCAGCATGATGGCAACCCCTCTGATATTCAGATCGTTCCTATTATCTTTGTCAGTAAATTCTAGCGTGGGGTGTTATTCTGCTTTTAGTAGATCTGTATTAACCTAACATACTCCAGGTGCTCTTCTATTTTGGGACTTTTAAGATTGCTGTTTTTACTTCATTCAGTGTTGAATCACAGCTGATTGATGAGGCGTATTCTTTTGGTGTAATGATGTCCTCAGAATCTGGATCATCCATGTTAAGAACTCCTTCAAAGTGTTCTTTCCATCATGCAAGATCATGAAGATGTCCTCTTCTTTAGAAAATTGGTTCCCTTGCTTGTCTTTGATTGGATGATTAGGCGTTCGGAATTTTACTGTCAGTGTCTTTGTAATTTGGTATAAGAGCTGTCTTCATTTTTGAACATTGCTCTTTCTCCTTCCTCTTAAATGAGTTTTTCTGTATCCATTTTCTCATCTGATCGTGTACCTCCTGACTTCTTTGTTTATTTCGCTTACCTTTCTTAAATTCTCTCAGATTTTGTTGACAAACTATTCCCTTTTTATTTTTTTCTTCTCTTTTTCTGTCCAAGTAGCTATCTGCCTGTCTCTAGAAGGGCATCATTAAAAACTCTATTTGTTCTGCATTATTTTCCAAATGAGAGGCAAATCAAGTTAGATTTTTGTATGTCTAGAGGAACAGGACGTTCATTTTGTGTGTGTGTGTGTGTCGTGTGCTGTGTTGGTTGTGTGTGTGGTGTGGGTGTTGTGTGTGTGTGTTGTTGTTGTGTGTGTGTGTGTGTGTGTGTGTGTGTGTGTGTGACAAAAGCTGAAGTCTTACTCTAGCACTAACAATTAAGTTTGGAATTTCATATTTCATTTTTGTTTTCATTTGCAGTGAAGTGGTGCCATTTTTAAAAGAAAGGGTTTTAAAAGATGCTATTGTCTTAAATTATATAATCCATGTTATGTAGAAATCAATACTGTAAAATCACAACATTATAGTTGAGTCGGGTTTCGTTTTTTGCGTTGATCATTAATGGGGGACAAACATATTGACTAGAGAAAAAAATAAACATTTGTAAACAAGAACCTTGAGTTGCTGCTCACCTTGTTCGGTTCATCCGGACCAACTAAACAAACCCTAGAAAACTCGGACGCATGCTTCGCTGCAGCGGATCCAACCAGCCCAGCACCAACAACACATAGATCAAACATGAGGTCTCGTGTGTTGTCTCTCTACAGAACAGGTGAAAAAAGGAGAAACTGAGGTCAGAAAGTAAGATGATCGGTGAAGATAACGAACAACCACCAAACTTATAAACCCTATATGGAATACAAATAAAGAGATAGTAAGCACGTAGGATTTGACTAAAAAGCACGAAAATCTATTAAGTACGAGAATACATACCTGTACACTAGCATCTTTGTGTGTATGTAAATGTACCGACTGAGAATGATTTCTGTATAACTATCTGTTACATAAATCTAAACTGATTGAAATATTCCAGTTCACTTTATCAAGTCTCAATAAGAATTTTACACTAAGTACTGACCTTACCACGCAGTGGATTTACATAATATTTGGGACACATACCTGAATTACACATAATCACAATGGCTGGCTTCCTTCGAAACGCATACACAATGTTGTTGTCAGACTGGTCTAATCTCAGTGGGTAGCAGCAGACCTGCAATTCTCTTGGGAAATATGACAAGGCCAGAAAGCTACAAATACGCCCCTTTCTCAATTTTTTGACCACGGTGAAGGCATTCTTGCATGGTCGTCTCAAAATTTGATATAAAAACTATTAACATATTTCCCCCCACAACACTTGTGGCCAAAGTTCAGTGACACCCTGTGCGAACCGATCATTAATAGATTCAAATGATTTCGTCAATGTTAGATAGCCATTCATTATCGCTGGTTTGTTGTTAAAACAGTTTGAAAGTATTTCACAATAACAGTTTTCTTTATTAAAAAATGGTTAAATTGACTTAAATAATGGTCTTACTTTGAGGTCGGAAAATGAAGATATCTTGAATTTGTTTTAAACTGAAGCGAGTTAACTTGTATCATTTAGAGCCATTGTTGAAAGATAGTGGAAATTCTGTTTTCAATAGATAATAACTAGGTACGGTTGTAAGACAATAATGTATTCAATGTCGTACCAGTGTAACTACAGATGACGTCACAATTGTTACCATATAACATACCGTATATTCTTGCTGCATATGCCGATGCATTGGGTAGTTTGTTCGTTCCAAACTCTAGTTCTTAATTGCTGAAATACATCTAAAACGATTGAGGTCCTGACCCCTAAATGATATATAATATCTTCTCACTCAAGATGTGTTGAATATTTTGATAGGGCTCCTGGGAGAGTCCAGGGTCATACCAACCATCGTCATTTTTTGGTTGTTCAAATCAGGTCAAAATGGTTGAGATTCCTACCCTGAAAACAAATTATGTTCTCGTTGCTTATGAAAAGGCGAAGATAACGAAACAAAACTAATATTCTCAACAAAACTAATATTCAGTTGACTGTACATGTCCATATTTTTTTTCGCTCATACTTACGATGACAAATCGTCACTACATGAAATATCATTGATAAAAAATGACCACTATCTGTCTAGAATGGATATAAATTATGTAAAATTTAAAGCTTTTATCATCAAATAATATTTTTTAAAAGCACAATATCTGGCAGTGGCGTAGCTTGCATGTATGCTTGGATGCTCAAGCATCCACATCATTTTGCCTTTTTTTTTTTGGGACGTGATTGTCTCCTTTAAAAAAGAGAGACCATATTATTTTGCATCTGTCAGTCTGTAGACCATGTGTTGTTTTGACCCCTTTGCTAGATAGCTACGAAACTTTGGACAGAAGTGTTGCCCATAGGAATAGGTATCCCTAGGTTTTCAGGTTACATGGCCAAGATCAGGCAAACCGCCTAGGTTAGACCAGGATGTTCAAACCACTAAAGATTTGTTGTATCCGTTTTCTACACAGGTACCTGCACCTCTAACTAGGTCAATTTCTACCCCTGGGGATGGGGGATTACATGGTTAGGCTAGAAGGTCAACCTGCTGAAATAACTTGCATTCATTTCAAACTCTTTGCTAGATTGGCATCTAATCATAACTTGATGAAATGATCGTTTACCCTTATTTGAGTAATGATTGGGTTAATTTTCCTTGTACAAAATACAAGTACCAAGTTCATAATATTTTGTACAGGAATAACCATTTTGTATTTTGCACCTTGGGAGGTATGTATGTATGTATTTTATTTAAAAACGTCAAAGTCCTGTGAGACGTTTTTGGTAACAAGTCTTCGACGTCGGCTACGGCAAACGTAGACATCTGATACATCAAGAGAGGAAGGGGGGGGGGGGTCGAGACAATGTTACCATCATCCAAACCACCATATCTCGATATTGCTTCCTGCGAGTTATAAAACCGCAGTGTGTGAAAGAGTGATCATAGGAGATGCAGACGGACGTTTACACTGCATACAATGTTTAAAATGTTCTGCATCAATAAGGGATGATCACGCAAAATTTTCACGATAACATATACTCTATATGCGATATCTATGCGTACTTAAATATATAGTTTGTATGGGAAAACAAATAATCTTTTTCAGTTGTTAAATTCGGGACTTCAGTTCCGTTTATAATCAAATTTGATTAAAAAAATAACTTGCCAAACTCCACAAAAAGTAATGGCCTTCAATGTTTCTCTGAGTGACGAAAAAAGCATGTTGTACTCTGGAAACGGCTTCAGATATATATCCTCGTAATCCCATAAAATCGTTTTCGGCAGGGGGGGGGGGGGGGTCTCTCGCCCCACGGGGGGATCTTAAGCAATCCCTGGCCACTTGCTTCTAAGCATCCACTTGAGTTAGGCCCTGGCTACGCCACTGTCTGGTATAAAAACAATATTTTAAATACTCTATTGGGAAGACCTTTCATCATTATAACTTAAAAAATGTGTTATACTTTTCAGAATTTCTCATCTACCGACATTCGACAAAATCATGAGAATATCGAGGAGAATATGTCTATATTAGTAAAGGATACTGATTTTGAAAAACCCACCATAAAATCTTCGAAATACTAGTATTTGAATGTATTTTGAACATGTGGAAGTAAATGACAATCCAACAACTCAATTTTATGACAAAGGGGTGTCTTTTTTTATCATCAACTTTCCTTAATTATTAGTCCCCTACTGACAAAAATCTAGGGGGATTTTAGCTACTTTGCCACAACAAGTTACATATCAAATTGTTTATGTTGCATAATTCCATAATCACCTGTACATGACGTTTTTCAATGAACATAGCGTTATGAAATGCAATTGCTCTGCTGCCATATTCTGTGATGCGCGTTAGCAGGGGTGCATGTAAAAATTCTTAATTAGAGTTTAATTAATCATTCAATGAGAAATTATCGCTCAAAATCGAAAGATGACTGACCGTGGTAAGAGAATGTTTGAAATAAAGAGTGTAATTCACTGCAGATTGTAAGAAAAAAAGTACAAATATGACCTATATTTAAAGGAAAAGATAACGAACAGCAATCAATCGCGTAAGTTCCAAATAGAATACAAATCAAGAGTTGGGCAAACACGGACCCCTGGACACACAAGAGGTGGGATCATGTGCCTAGGAGGAATAAGCATCCCCTGTTGACCGGTCGCACCCGCCGTAAGCCCATTGTCTTGATCAGGTAAACGGAGTAATCAATTTCTATGCTTAACAAAATATCCAAGTATGAAGCAGACAAGGAAGACTCTGTGGTGTCTTTTATTTCTAGTTGGCTGGGATATATTGAATCGACATATGAATGAAAATCATTATTATTGATAGATAACACGTCGTCAATTTATCGAAATGTCGAATTAATGGCCACCGCTAGAGCTTTCTTCTTTTCCTGTAGAAGTTTTTGAATGGATTCTACCTCATAAGAATATAAAAACCAGGTCAGCAAACTAGAAATAAAAAGACACCACAGAGTCTT
>CAJDSM010069241.1:10730-21600 GCA_903981925.1 Ostrea lurida
TCATCATCGCTCCTGTGCCTGATTACAATTCAAATTCTCATTTAAGCTTTTATAGAGGAAGGTAAGAACTCCATCATTCACGAACTTGGCCATCTATCAAATATGATAGCTAAACGAGAACGCCAACCGAGTACTAATCGCCACTCAAATCGGTCCGAGTTAAAACTGCAAATATACTACTTCAACTTTGAGGTGGTTAGCTGACTCTCAGTGTTAACGTCTACAAGTCTTGTCTCTTGAGTCTCATACGGAATTACAAATATTAATAAACTAGAGCTAAGCAAAAAAACACAGACAAAAGAACGACGAATGAGATAAATTGAGTAAAAGATAAAACATCTCACTTCTGGTCCGACTGTTCAATATACTAAAACACAACCGCGTCATTATTAAAGAGAAAGAACACATTAAAGATCTTAGATACTCTTACCGATGTAATTAAAAGGAAGTTGAGTTTCAGTCTATTCCCGCAATCTGCCAACTTAGTGTACATCTGTTCTTTTACGCTTATTTATATATGGCGTCGTAAAATTCACACTTAATAGGATGCTCAAGAATGAATATAGTCTAAAATTCGCTATAGCACATTAATCATAAAATATATTTATAACAAAGTTAATGATATAATAGTAAAAAATTTAGACAGATGTCTGATATCGAAGATTTAAGAATATGACAGCCTGTGAGAGATCTGTTGTCACTATTTAAGTCACGCGGTAATCCAGCACACGCATAATAACAAGTTACGAGAATTTCTCACTCTGTAACAACAAACTAAGTCATATGGCTGTGTAACATGTTATGTGGTTAAATGGCAGGACCTATTAGTGTTCAGTCGAATTCTCCGCCTGGCTTTCTAATGAACTGTGAAGCATGTTTAATTCCATTTACATTCTGAACAACGTATCATTAAACAACTTCACCCGTTATTTTATGATTCTCACTATGAACATTACAATTCTGTTCTGCAAAAAGTATTGTGCTCGATACTCAAAATAACGATTTTATGACATAAGGACCGAATGTAAATCGTCCTTAACGAATAATTTCTCTCATTCATCACCTATAATGATGATTCTCTCTCGTGTCTCCTATCAATTCATATGTCATCATCTATATGTCTTTCTTTGATTACTTGTGTTTTATGGAAGACTCTCTTCATTCGTCAAGCTCTACAAGGTCGTATTCTATACGTATCTATCTCATTCAGCTATCTATTTAGTAAACTAGTTACTTCTTATAGGTTCGATTTTAATGTAATTTTAACACTCTGTCTTTAAAGAGTACTATGGAGTGTTGCATTCCTCAAGTGTCTTCCTTCACTCACGCTGATAAAATAAGTCGCATGTGCATGATATATTGATTGATGAATTTTATATTTATTTTTACTGCATCACTGAAATGATACTTGTTAATTTTCAATATCCTGTATCTATATATATATCTTTAATCTACGAAGACCTATAGTTTTTTCAAATAAATTCAAAAAAACACGTCGTTTGAGACAATATCTAGTAAGCTCCCAAACGGAGAAAATCAGATTACGATGTGTTATTGTAGAATCAATTGGGACTGAAACCAAAGACTATGAACTATATTCGACGTAAGAGACTTTTTTATACTCTCTCTGACGAAGGATAAAAGGTAATTTACGGCGGTCAATGAAATTAGGATATACAATAAAAAAATAGAATAATAAATAAAATGAACAAAAATAAAAAGAAAATCAAATAAAACTGACGTTGTCCTCAGTTATGTTAACATAGAGGTTATCTTTATTTTTTACTTATGTTTAACTATATTGTTTCACAAGAGTTTATATAATATTTGCAGCGTAATCAAATGACATTTAGAGCGAAATAAAGCACGCAAGTTTTACTAAGAAAAATACATCTGCATTGTAGTGGAGTGGGGTGAGGCTATAAGTAATATTAGCCAATTAAAGAATATATGGTGATATTAACCCACAAAACACTAATTGCTGCTATACATACATTCGAAGGAACAAGTCTTTTTGTATTCCTATAAAATATGAGGCACTGGACTAAAGTGTGATTCCAGGAGTGCGTTGAGTTGTTTGCGAGTGTACGTGAAAGATACTAGCTGATTTGTGGATTGAACGGCAAGCGGCGTTGAGATTCTAGTAGAGTCAATATTTAAGTAGTGTTGACAAGCTGCCACGGTTTAAATATTCTAAATACTTTTTTTTAACTCTTCTTAGTCTCATTTTAGTCTATTTTTGTTTTTTTTGGACGTTGTTTTTCTAACTTCATCTATTTTTTTATTTTTTTGTTATGTTATTTTTAAGCTATTTGATATATTTTTTTTTTGTTTTTATCTCTCATTATATTTTTTTTTTTTTTTTTTTTTTTTCTTTATAAATTATTATGTCCTTGTTTATTTATTCTTTTTTTATTTCCATATTAGATGTTCTATTCTCTGTTATTTCTTTATTTTTATGTATTTTTTGACATTTTTATTGTGGATGTTTTTTTCCATCATGTTTTATTTATTTTTGCTTTATCTTATATTTTATTATATTGTTTTACACTTATTTTATTTCTTGTTTATTTTATTTTTTGTTTTTTATTCTTTATTTATTTTTTTTTGTCTTGTTCATTTCATTTTTCTCTTTTGTACTAATGATCATCTTGGGTTAGAATCATCACTGCTACGAATAATTCTAATATAATCTAGGGAGCAACAGAGTTGTTTTATGCCAACCGAATCAGACAATGGTGATAACCTCTCGTAAAAATTGCAAGCAGCTACGCCGACTTCAACGCGGAAGTATAAAGTAATATAGATGAGAGAGAGATGAGATTACATACGAGATGAAGAAATTATAGAGAAGCAACATCTACGAGGAGAGAGAAAACTGATACAAAATCACATTCCCACCTCTCAGAAATCGCGCCGTTAGAGAGACAAAAAGGAATAACTAACCAACCACCTTTGGGAGAAACGTTCGAGAAAGATATAGCACACGAGATTATAATTCCTCCTGATACAACCCATCCATCAACGATGCACAAGGTCATGAACGAAATTCCATCCTACATCCGGAGCTGTCTCTACGAGCGGGTGGCACAGTATTTACGTCAATATCTCTGCATTACCGTCAATCCAGCATCTCTGTCAAAACTCGAACCACGCATTACGCAAGAGAATACTAGGAGATCGAATAACAAGTAATCGAAATAACTCGAGATACAAATGAACGACTACACTTGCACTAATAATTCATGAGATGCGAAGATGTCTGAATAGGAATAGCTTTCCTGTCACAGATACAAGCTACGTCTAAATTTATCATTGTTCTGGGAATAACAACGTCAGCTTAAATCTAACTCCCATACTTGACCGCGAAAACCTTCTAAGCAAGCACAATACACTACAGTAATAATGGTCATTAATTCCCTGCAAGCGTCGAAACCGCATTATGAAAATAGCAAATTGAAGAGCCAACTGCACCAATAAATCGGAGTAATATACAACAGAATCATATAAACTGACGAATGCTGCTTTGAGTGACTACGATTTGAAATCACCTAGCAACACAATCCTTATGTTTGAATAGGATAGCCTACAACTCGACTATTCAAAATACTGTTCCACACTATACCCAACGCGAAGACTATAGCGTATCGATGGAATTAGAGACATAGCACACAATATCAAGGTGAATGATGGGATATGTGCCGTCAACAAACTAGGCCGGTAAAGTTGACGATCTGGAGAAAAGAGAACTGATAATCGTCATAAAAAGCTTTGAGGTGTATAGTAACTATACTGGACAAAAGAGATATTTAAAGAGTTTATAGGACAGCATTTACAGAAATAATTTAATTACTCAATACAAATAACACACACACAATTCATCACAATTTTAGCTCAAAATCAACAATTACACAAACAATATTAAAACCGTTCTTATTATCCAAATTCTTGAAGCGTTACTACAGAAAGGCATCTTTCGTAACATTAAAGGGTCTATAACACATGACTATATGGAAAAAATTGAGCCATGTGCTAAAGGACGGCAAAATTCCACAATTAATATCCGTCTTTTATACATACAAGGAGATGTTGATCAGCTCAATATGGTGTGTAGACCCACGGCGGTGCCGTGATTGAATAAGCGCATCATCGAAACCCACGTCTCTGCATGCCTTCGGATAAGTCACTGGAAGAGTTGTGGCAGTTGATTTCCATTCTCGACAAAGCAGTCAAGAAGTTCCTTACACGATTTCTCGGAGCACTGGACGGGCTGAAACTGCCTGCTGTAGCTTGTCCCACATGTTCTATTCGCGGGTTTAGTATCGGCGAGAGAGGCTTCGAAGGCCCAGTCCATTCGTCCTCGCTAGTCCAAGTTTTCCAGATAGTTACCGTTACAATTCTGCTTATCTCTCTGTGGTAGGGACAGGCATGTGATCGACCGAGTGGGAAATAAAGGTCCATTCGCGAGACGAACCGGGCGATACGGTGCTGGACGATTGGGCGGTCTGAGAACCTCGAGGGGGTACTTCTCCGTTGATCTCGAGTTGCGCTGCGATGATCCTTGACGTGGCATGATATCTTTTCATCGTGGTTCTGTTGTTATACTTGATGAGACCGAGCGGGGCTAGATCGTTTGACGCTGCAAACCATCACTTGACACCCCTCCAAAACGATCGTGCTCGAGGCAGACCCAACAGGCAGATATCGCTCACCCTGTTAAACGCCAAACCCGCCTACGTTCCATCATAAAGTCTACAGCAAAAGTGCTAGCTCTTCAGTAAAAACGAACAGGGGTCCAATGACGCAATTGCCAGATTTACCGTGATTTCGTGTCCATATCTGTAGCGCTGTTCTGTGATCCCTTGCGTCATATTTGGGCGGACCGCTGGCCGGAAAGCTTCTAAGGTTGGCACCGTGTGTCTGTTATGAAAAGTTTGGTGCGTTACGTGCTGCACCCCTGTTGCTGTTTCAGAAAGTCTCTATTGAGCTTGACCAGCCTCTGGAACCTTTGAAGGTTAGACATATTGGCCAATGAGACGGTCCTGACGGGGCGGTAGCTGACCTCGGACGGACCAGAACGTGTCTCTCAGCAAACAACCCAGTCTGATGCAAGCGTTCCAGTATCGAGAAATGACACTTGGGAACACTTAAGTGTGCGGCAACAGTTCTCTGAACAACAACCAGTTGGACCAACCTACCGGCTGAGCTGCCTTCCCGCCTGCTAAATGACGGTCTCATCGGCTTGAAATGGTTCAAGTCACCAACATCATATAATCGAAAAATGTCCCACACAACTTCAAGAAATCTCTGTTAAACGATTAATGTGAATTTTCCGTCCTTACCAGGTAGTTTCATCTTGTTTTAGGGGTTATGTTACACAGATCGATCCTTCTGTTATGTTACGCTTCAATGAATTATGGTAAAAAGATAATCTTGTTTCGTGTAATTGTTCGAACTTTTTGAAGATAATAGTTGTTGATGACATATGTGTTATATTGTTATAAACGTAAAATTATTTGTAAATCATGATTACTTAAACTTTTTTTGTCCAGTATAAGTTTTTCGTTATGTCTATGTTCAATAAATATCCAAGTAACAAGCAGACAACGGAAGACTCTGATCGTTGTAACATTACCCCCTAAAACAAAATGAAAGGATCCATTTCTCCTACTATTATACGTTCACCACAATTTACCGTCATATAGTTGTAATCTTGCTTCATGCTCACCAACTTGTACCTACTAGGACACAAGTTACAATGTCACTCCTTTGGGAATGTTAACATGGTTTTGTAAATATGGTAGTTCGAGACTTCGAATAAAAATTACATTACTTACGCCCGATTGTTCCAGTGTATGAGTTTGGCGCCCAGCCGAGTAAATATTGGCCGGCCAGTACTAAATCATATATATCGTGCGGTGTTGGGTTTCACATGGTCACTTCGGGTGAGTTGGCTGAACTGTTCTCTCGACCTTCTTATTTATTGATTGTTTATGTTCGAATTGCTAGCCCGGTCCCTTAGCCCTATAGCACTACTGCATCTCTAGATTTGGAAAAGGGGACTTCTTTGGTGTATTATTGGTTTCAAAAATGTTCGTTCTCTCTCCAGATCCTACTGATTTTGTGTCCCTCAATGTTTTGTCACGAACTGATATACACAACTCCACAAATTAGTCAGAGAGCATTCCGACAGTGCAGGTTTTAAAACTGTAAACAGTGCAAGTACATTACAGCAAAATGATATACACAAACGAGTAGTTAAGATAGCAAAACAAAAAAAATAATAAAAATTCCGAAAAACCACCTTTTGTTTTTTTCAGCAAAGGTAACCGAAGTAAACTTCACGATAATTTTTTGTTTTGTTTGGCCTTGGTCAATTTTATATGGAATCATTAGGCGTAGATTCTGAGTATGAGAAAGAACCATATCGGTTATGACACGGAGAAAAAATGCCATCACTCCAGTATAACTCATACCGTGTTATGTACTAGATTATTTTTTTATGAACAAAAGTTATTACTCTCTCAGCGAATAACCTTACCGTAAGGATGATCTGATGGAGTACAAGTTCCTCTCTTTGGTACACTAATATTCTCGCTATTGATACCGGATATTTTGATTTACCTACACACACTGTGTTTAAATTTGCACCTCTTAATATCAGTGAATTAATGGTAAATTTAGGGAAAATAACGCAGCACATAAAATAACTAGGTGTAAACCCTGTTGTAATAGCGCTATGTTTGTAGATTTTGGTTGAAGTGATGGGTTGATTTATCTGTTGAACGTTTGGCATGTGGTATTGCTCCAATGGGGTGAGAGAGGTGCGAGGGGCGAGAGAGAGTGCAGGTCGACTTACTTAGCTGTATAAGGTGGGGTGGGGGAGAGCTGTCATTTTACTGTCTCTTTGGTTGGTTTACGTTTGGAGTGGTATAGTGCATTATATATTTAGAGTCTGCTGTAGTATGACGTGAGTGGGGATGAGCGGTACTCAATTTTTGTAATGGCAGCTGTGGGGAGCAAGATTCTACTTTTGGTTAGTTCTGTTTTGTGTATGTAACGATTTAATTGAGTCTTTGGGGGAGTAGGGGGGGCCTAACCTCATAGGTGTTTCAATAATGATCTGAGCAATCGGTTATGTTATTATTGGGGAGGAAACAGAGATCGAACGTGTGATTCGGTGCACTTCCGTGACAAGTTGTATATGAGCCGACTTGTAGATTATCATGTAATCTCTATAATGGCTCGACTGTGGATCACGGTACATGTCAAATGTTATAAGAACCTTATTTGCTCTCTCTCAGTTATATGTATCGTCAATTCGAGGCTCATGGCTGATA
Source organism: Ostrea lurida (assembly GCA_903981925.1). Classification (NCBI taxonomy): domain Eukaryota; kingdom Metazoa; phylum Mollusca; class Bivalvia; order Ostreida; family Ostreidae; genus Ostrea; species Ostrea lurida. Next base: position 18,071 of record CAJDSM010069241.1, read on the forward strand.
TAAATGAGTCAATTTTGGCAACGTGTTCATGTGAAGCAGGGAGTTGGGTAGGATAGGAGTTCAGTGGGGGCACGATAGTCAAGGGGAGGTGGACGTTTTCAATGATTTGTTGATAGAGATCGGTCTTTTGGTAGTAAGAACTTGATGTTGGATTATTTACAGGTATTATGTGGGAGTACTCGTTATTTTTCCCTGCCTAACACGTATGGTAGTGGTGATGACTATATTTATCGTTCGAGAACACTGTTGAATTACAGTTTTATTTGAGACCGAGATGAGAGAGGATGATGCGGATGATTGAATGAGAGAGTTGTATGAAGAGAAGAAGAGATGTAATGAGGTATGAATTCTATTATAATTGTTTCTTTAAGGATAACGCAACTCCTTTATCCACACCATACACAAACAAATATGACTTGATAGCTGTTCACAACGATGGAAGAGGGAATGACTATGAGGAAGAAACGGCAATATTGTTTATATTGTGGTAATCAATAAGTACTCGAGTCCTTGTATAATACCGTTCTCACTTATGATTCCACTCGTCCGTGTACTTGGCTTCTCTATATACCATGAACATGTTGCTCTTTGACTGTCTTAATCGACACGTCATTGAATTGTTTGTAGAGGCTTTTTTGTGTTCCGATACTCGGTTCCCGATATCTGTAGGCGATTACCTTTATTCTGCAACTCGAAATATTTTTTTGTCCTATACTCTCAAATAGGTTACCACTTTCATCTTTCGTTCTGATATCCATAATGTGGCCCTGGTGGCTGTATACTTGTGGCATGGCAACGTAGGGAGGTAGCAGAGGGGCCGCAACGGGGGAAAGTGGGTCCATGGATCGTGTAAACATGTGTGGTGGTAGTGATATATCAAGCGCATGCAGCTAACCTACTTAGCCATAGTGATATATACCCTGCTCGTGATAAGTTATAGATTATAAGTTAGTTCCTGTTGCCGAAATAGGTGATGAGTATGTATATCATTTTTATCGTAAAATAAGTGCATGACAAATACGTCCTGCAGTTTATGGTAAACCTACTATAAGTTTCATAGTTGTTTTATCTGGATTCCTTGTGGTATAGTATACTTCTTAGTTATTAATAGCAACTTGTACCAGACTTTGTTTCATGTTTGAATATTAAAGTTACCTTCTGTATTGTGTGCTTATAAAGATAATTATTTTAATATTATACCGGTTAGGTCGCGAGTTATTTTGGTTTGCATGCAGATGTGGAAATTATTTACTCGGATAGTAATAATTAATTAAATACATAGTTAAATTTGGTATTTTATCCTAATTTTCCTGACTGAATGTTAGCACCACGCGTTACCATTTTTTTTCTTCAATTTATGGTACTAGTGTGTTATGTATGTTTTATGGACCAGGTGCACCAGTTTTTTAGATATACAATAATATGTACAGCAATGGCGAAGATTGATCCACGAAGAAACATACAGTCTTTGCTTCTTCAATAGAATTGAGATACTTTTTATACACGATGTGCCGTCATTTGATTTGCTGACGTATTTTGAGTGTAAATTACATTTTATCTTATTGTCATTATTGGTTAGCATTGAGTGCCCAGACTGCCGTCGATAAGTTTTACACGTGGTGTTTGGGTCTCGACGTAGAATACGGTCATGTTTGTAGGGACACACCATAAACCTTTTGACCCTACGAAAAATTTAATGATCAGTGTCTTATGGTTTGGTGGCGTACCCCATCATCCCCCCGCCTTCCATTGTTTCATTATTGATTGCACACAAAGAACACAATTATATGGTTACAATATAAGTTCTAAAGTTGTGCATTTCTTCTGAAGGATACCAAACGTAGCAATAGGTACAGTAATTATTGTTAATATTTTTTAGGTTATATGTGAGCATATTGTCTTATTATTGCATCTTTCTTACAGTAGATGAGCTAGGATTACTAGTTATCAAAACTATATCATTGTATCAAAACTATAAAATAAAATATTTAATACGTACCATTAGCTGGTCTTACCCAGAGATAAGGGCCTACTTGAAGATATGGGTTTTTCTGGCTTGTGCCATATTAAATGTAAATTTAATTGTTGAGCACTGGTTTTTGATCCTACATGGACCCTATCCCGCCGAAAAAATTCGGTCAGCGCATTAAGTGCGGCAACAAACTAGTGTTGGTTAAATTAAATGCCTAAACGTCTGTCTGGCCATTGGCCATCTCGATAAGTTCTACTCGGAAGAAGATTTGTGCAGTTGATTCCATTCCTCGACGCAAAGCAGAAGAAGTCTCCTACACGATTCTCGGAAGCACTGGACGGGCTGAAACTGCCTGCTGTAGCTTGTCCCAAGCATGTTTCTATGTGTTATCGGGTTATGTATCCTGGGAGGAGGCTTCGAAGCCAGTCCATTCGCCTCGACTAGTCCTAAGTTTATTCCCAGATAGTTACCGTTTACAGATTTGTACTCTGCTTTTAGTCTCTCTCCTGTGGGTGGATGGGGTAGCTGAGGCAGTGGGAGGTGCGACCGAGTGGGGGAAATAAAGGTCATTGGCGCCGGATGTAGCGAAGCGGGCGAGGGTACGGGCTGGGACGAATTGGGCGGTCTGAGAACCGAGGGGGGGGTCTTCTTCTGTTGTATTCGGGAGTGCGCGCGTGATGAGGGTTGTCCTTGGTGGCTTGATATACTGTTTGCATATTCGTGAGGTTTCTGTTTCCTGGTTAGTTACTTGGAGTGAGGACATCCGCGAGCGGGTGGGTACTTAGATCGTTGTTGACGGCTTGGGTGGCCAAACCATCACTGAACCACCTCCAAAACGATCGTGCTCGAGGCAGACACAACAGGCAGCATATCGCATCAACGGCCTGTTAATACGCCCAAACCCGCCTACGTCCATGCATGAAAGTGCTAACAGCAAAAGTGCTACTCTTTCAGTAAAAACGAACAGGGGTCCAATGACGCAATTGCCAGATTTACGTGATTTCGTGTCCATCTGTAGTACATGCTGTTCTGTGATCTTGCGGATCAATTTGGGCGGAGCCCGCTGGCCGGAAAGCTTCTAATGTTGGCACCCGTGTAGTCTGTTATTAGAACCAGTTTGTGCCGTTACGAGCTGCACCCCTGTTGCTGTTTCGAAAGTCTCTATTGAGCTTGACCAGCACTCTGGAACCTTTGAACGGTTAGAGCATATTTGGCCAAGAGACGGTCCTGACGAGGGTAGCTGACCTCGGACGGACCAGAACGTGGTCTCTCAGCAACAAACACCATGTCTGATGGAAGCGATTCCAGTATCGAGAAATACACTTTCGGGAACACATTTAAGTGTGCGGCAGACAGTTCTCTGAGACAACAGACCGAGTTGGACCAAACCTAGCGCCTGAGCTGCCTTCCACGCCTGCTAAATGACGTCTCATCGGCTTGAAATGTTCCAAAGTCACCAATCAAATAATCGAAAAATGTCCCACCACAAACTTCAAGAAATCATCTGTTAAAGACGATTAATTGTGAATTTTCCGTCCTACCATGGCTAATTTTCATC
>CAJDSM010069245.1:510-15097 GCA_903981925.1 Ostrea lurida
TAATGTTTTTAAACATGTTTTGAAAATAAACACAACAAACTTGTTTTAAAGACGAGCACATCTTCATGCATTGTAGGGGGCCAGGAAGAAGCATGCTGCCATTACATTTTCACGGATCAGTCATCATAAGTTGTTGGAAACGAAACCTGCGGCGATTCTTAGTGCGCTGGAAGCCAAGTAGACTCTTAAGAATGCATGCGGCAAGGACATATGCGACGTATCTGACATCTAAAAATGATTTTTTTTTCCATCTCCTTGATAGAAAGAGAAAGAGTTAAATTCTTGTATAATTTCCAAAATAGGTTTAAACTTTTTAAGTTTAGTAGTATTAACTTACTTTGGATATCATCGAGGTTGCTCAGTGGTAAGATCACTTAACAATTTATGCAAAGATCCGGGTTTGATATATATAAGAAATGAATCTTATATTTTTTCGGATGATGCAGGTATCAAAGAATTTTGGATGGTAAAGCTGAATCAATGCGTGAAGCGAAGCGCATTGATGCGAAGTTTTACTGTCTAAAATATCGGTGATAGAGAGATGTACGTGAGAGGGGAAAGGAATAACTCGGAAATCCGGGCTGATGCTTCTAGATCTGGCTGATATGATCAGATGTATATGGTGTTCTCACAATTTAACCCTTCTTACTCAGTTGGTCCTAGAACTTGTGCAGGTAGACGCAGTACACACGATATATTTGGCGTTATATGGGGGTACAATAACGACTAATTATAGATTTATTTGTCGCGGGCAGAATATAATTGATCGACCCTCTATAAGGTGTATGTTAAACAACTTGAATCATTGTTGACCCCAACTCGCAAGATCTCTCATTTTATTAACACATGTTAAGTCGAAGTTTTCTACCCTTCACGGGGGAACACGGACGTGCTTTATATTTTTACTGAGAGGTTTCCGGAACCTTAGGTATTCATCGGACAAAGACTAGTGTTTCCCTAGTCGACATATAAGTCTTGTCAGAACGAAAATATACGCACCCCACCCATGTGTACTGGGTGAGATCTTAAGGTGGAAGAGTTCTGCTATTCTCGTTCGTCAAAATTTTTGCTACATGGACTTGCATCAGTGCCACAGGCTAATGCGATCCAAATTCGTAAACACCAAAATTGCGGTGCGATGCCCTTTTGTCCATGGTAACAACGTCGCATAGTTTTTTGGTGAAAACTATATCGATCTGTCCACTCAAGGTGTTCCAAGGTTAGGAGAAATCAAAAAAAATTAGCTACAGTATAAATCATGAATTGTCATAAGGAACAACAGTAAATATAACAGTTACTCACCACAGCCATTCAAAAGTGTCATGTTAAAGTTTGAAAGTCTGGCTCGTTCAATACGTTCAACGGTCCAGGTCAGAGGTAATAAAATTTGTGGTACTCCAGTAGAAAGGCTTGTCATGAGGAATACACCTGTGGCTGGTAAGTTAATAATACTTGAAAAAGTTTTCTCTTATTCTCATTCACTTTTCTGATTTTTTTTTAGTTAATTTGTGTTACTATCAGTGTAACACACTTGGTGTTCCTCTAATGTGTAGTTCTTGTATAAAAGTGCTTTATCTATTGCTTATCTATAATCCTTTATAAATATTTGTCAGCAACGCTTAACAGCATGTTTCCATTACGACATAGCTCATGTGGATAGGTACCTCGGTCTCACCATATGCAAACAGTACTAAATCAAATTTGATAAACAACTGATTTTCAAATACTCCTATATTTTGTTTAACATAACAAGATTTACATTATCACAATCGAGTGTTGATAGTTTTCAATATGATGCCACAGACCAGGTAGCACTGCATTTCTCCATGAAACCTTAAATCCCTTACATGCGCACACTCGTGCCATAGATACAGCATCATACTGCATTATCTTCATGATCTGATCCTTCTAAAATGTCTTCTGTTCCACGTGCCAGTACACAATCATTTCTCATATTCATAGATAAGCTGACACAGAATACTGGTAACATAAAGCTTGTATGAAGATATCAGAACAACAGATAAAACCAATGACATATATATGCACTAATTCATCAATATATGTCGTAACAAAATAGCCAAAGTCCGTGATATATTTAACCGATGGGATTGCTCCGGGTTGTATGGTCAAATGCAACCCATTATGGGGTATATATTATGCTTATCAGTCGTTGGCAATCCGGGCTTGACTGCACATAAGATGATAATTTGCCCTGTGATTCCAAACGGCCACTTACCAACTCGAGCCAACTCATATGCAGTTTTGAGCAGTTATCGATTAGCAACTTTCGGACCTCAGATAACCGCCCCTTATTGTCTCGACGCCCCCCCCGTTTTCACCGTGCACGTAGCTCCCACAACAGATCTCATGTCCATACCGTGCCATATATGGTACCGATTACAGATTATCCAAGCCACTCTACTCTGTCAAACATCATTCAGACACAAAAGCTCTATAATACCACATCCGAAAAGGTGAGAACCCGCAAACCAAAGTCCGGTGCTCATCTAGCGTGCAAGACATTTACGAGCTCAGGAGCCTCACTAGGTGCCATAATGAGCAGCAACCCGTGCTTTCTCTACACCTCTCACCCACCATAGTACCAGTGGTGACATACTCATAATATTTTCTCTTCACTACTCAGAGAGTACCAATCTCTATTAGACTAAACAAACTGCAATACAAAAAATTCATCAATCCATAATGGATCACGAAACCATTGACCTTACCTTTATGACGCTAGAGGGCTCTGCGCTAGAGTAAGTCCACTATTACTCGTGCTGAACTTAGGAGACATGACAAGTTATTACGTAAAGTCTACACACTACATTTTAACGTGAGTGTCTAACATGACCTGACGCTCCTTTGCCTTTTATTACCGGTGTTACAATATAAATCACGTTTAATAGTTTAAATAGTCCCTCGTCGCGTCCAATTTAAACCAAATGAAGAAATACTGTATTCTCATATATAGAAACTATCCCACACGCACAATCGTGTTGCAACTTTTAACAATTTAAACAGAAGTTGTATTACAACAAAACACAGTACGCCAACATATACTTCCTAGTGGCAATGGGTTGCGAGATCTCAATACCCATGCGCTCAACTAAGATTGAGGCTAGATACTACGATAAAACACACAGAAATTGAATTCTATTTTATTTAACGAACCGTTTGCGATTTTCTGCAGAGTTGCACATATTTCTCAGCTTCGTTGAGATCGGGGATCTCCACGCTAATTCTGGTTTAGAGTGTGCCGGAGGAAGGCGGTGGGGCCTTGTTATTTTTTCCACGAGCAAGCTACAGGGCAAGACTCCCATCTAGCATGGTCGGGTTTACAACGTTTCTTGCCTGGAAGCGTGACCCCAGCAACTGCTGGGTTTTCTCTTCACGACGAAAGTGGAGGTCTTCGAACACCCCACGCCACAAATAGTGGTGTGGTCTCCATGCACGGAGCGAAGCCTGCTCGATCATAGCCTGGGCCTACAACCTTGTGATTTAAAGTTGGAATGCACTTAACACCCCAACCTTCTCAGGAAATTAACGACTAATAATTGGTACTTTCATAACTCTCCGTATTATTCTGGCATCACATTTTTATGCCCGTCTTTTCCTTTCACACAAAACCAAATTCTAGGTGTTGAAGTCAGGTTAGAACATCGTCCTCTCTCTGTAGGCCGTACACTCCGTAAAGCCTTAGCCGTAATTTCCTCCTAACATATTTGGAACGGTGTGGTCCTAAATGGTGGGGTCGGGATACACACATCGACTCTTTAATATGTGTATGCACTAATCGGAATTATAGCAAGATAGTCTGCACTAGCTCCGGAGGACGTAACTCACCCTAGTTGGTCTCTTATCGGTGGCTGAAACGTACACAAGGGCGGTCAACAGTGTTGTTGTGTCCAGGGCGCTGAAGCCCCGGAAGGCTAATAGAAGCCTTTAGGTTTTTGACTTTGCACTATTTAACCAAATTTGCGTTCTGGTTTTTTCTGTTGGGTGGGTTTTTTTTAGAGTCCCTCTTAGCACGGGTGGATCTCACAAGGAGGGCTGGTCGTCATGCTGGGGTTGGACGAAAGCGGGGGGCCCTGCCTATCGAACCCCAGGGGGCGTTAAGCGCCCGGAAGCTGGAGAGAGCTTTATGCGAATGGTGGGGTTCCATCTTCAATGATGGCCGTCATGCGGTTTTATTCTGTTTACGAGCGCTCTGCCAGGAGTGGATTCAGAATGATATTGAGCCTTCGTTTGGGTTTAATGGTTGGGTTCAGTTCTTATAGCTCACCAGAGGGCGAGAACGCCCGGCCTTCATATAATACAATTGGCTCGCAGAAGAAGTTTTGCACTAATGCATCTGTAGTATTGCGGGTCCGTTGTTTCTATTATAGATTGCGGAGTAGATATTCAATTCCGGAGCAACCCACTCAACGTTGCACCATACACATACTATGGGAGGTGTGAATGAGGATTCTTATACAGTGTCTGGCTATTATTACTTTTTATTCGTGTTTACAAATGAAAGCCAACTTACACGGAAGAGAATGGGAGAACTGACATTGAGCGAGGATATGCTGATTTATCATAGTTTGATCTTTTGAAATACGGTGAGCGGTCTCAAAAGGGTAGATGCAGAGGCGTTCGTCGTTCGCTAAACTATATTTTAAGCAACACGCAACTTAAAACTAGTGTGTGGTAGTACAAATTATACACAAGATCGATTTAACAACTGCGCTTTCTTCTTAGCTCATCTCCACTTAACTTATATCATCTCCGTTATGTTAACACCCAGAAATTACAAAAATCGCGAATTTTCTTATAGATTGTACGCCCTGTTGTTTGACTGGCCGGTTCCTGTCAATTCATATTAGATACCTTTTTTTTGGTCGTGCGCGTGGTAAGAGCTGTGAGACTCGGTGAAGTTCAGATGTTAGAGAATACTGATCACACCTTGTTTCTGGATCATCATGAGACTCGATCAGAAACTCTATAGGGGGCTAAATAATGGCGCTTACAAAAAAGGCCAATTTGTCTATACACCAACTTCATTGTTTACATAACACCTACACTATTTAAAAGGCGGGTGAAATATCTAGTGCTGAACCCGGCGACATTATCGTGCCTGGTCAAGTATTCGAGCGCCTTCGAGACTTCACCAGATCGCGATGGTTATTAGGATGTGTTTTGCCCTAGGTTTCTAAAACTATATCTTTTGCATCGTCACAGTATTCCTTTGCGTCTGCTTTTCAACGCTCTTTCTCTTTGTTCTTCTCCTGCGTCGAGAGTCACAGGTAATGTCTTTGGTGCATGATGGCGTTGGGGTAACTCAGTTCATAAAAAAAAATGTCCACTCTTTGCGTCGTCGCAAGGATAAAACCTCTCACGAGCAATGCCCCTGCGTAAAAATAGGGTCCCCGCAGATTACGAGACACACAACTAACGACGAGTTTTCGTCCAAACATGATTCTAAATTCATTCCGCTGCGAGTGTGGTTTCTTTCTGTGGGCCAGCCAACGAGAAATCGCTGCCGAACTCATGTCGTTCCGATATTCGGTATATTCTTGTGGCGACCTACGTTGGATAAATACGTAGTAATCGATTAAAGTCATGTGATGCTAGTATCTGGACTACTCCACATTTATTCGCAGTGGTCAACAGTCGCAATTTATTTGCGTGACATATCAAATATAAGCTATATGAAACTCTGGTCGAAGATTGACTCAAAAATGGTCAAATCTCTGGTAAATAACCACGTACGCTGTAGTGAACTGACCGTGTACTGTGAGATCTGAATAACTTGTGCTCCCATCAACCATTACAAACCACACTCTTGGCTACTCCGCACGTAAGATCCTCCGAGATTAGTTCGGGATTAGAGTAGTCATGTTTGTTTGATGTTGAAATTATATCCAACCTTTATGTACTATATCGAAGCATTATCAATAAACTTTCAATAGGGGGACCTAAATATTTAAAACCAGACTAGCTGGTACAACGATACTCGACGCTTAGATCATATTCCCTTGCTTTAACAATATAGCTGTGCTTGAATCCTTTTTAAAATATTGAGTCAATTAGACCCTTCTCTCTACAGAATAAATAGAGAGCTTTATCACGAACGTGGATTTTGAGAATTTGGTTTAATCCCTATTCTGCGAAGATTTAAATATATTGGTTGCAAAAATGTGTTTTGGTTCACAGGATAGCCTGTTAAACAGAGGCATAACTATATCTTTTTCTATGCGTTGTCATCCTGAATTCACATGTTTATCCAGTCCTATAGATACCTTAGCTTCTAAAGTTCGAGTTGATTTATTTCTTCTCATAGTCCAAGGTTTTTGCATTTTGGTTTACAATTACAGCAAGACTATAACCATTTTAATGTTCGCGCTCATCTCGGTAATGGTGGGTGTGGCTGTTAAACATGCACTTCAATACTGTTTAAAATAAGTCGTCTTGAATCATGTAAGTTGATTGTTCCTACCGTACTACATATTCTTTCAGTATTCGAACTAATTCTACTTTTTATTCGTATCAGGGTATCACTTGTCTCAAACGGTCTGTTTCGTCGTGATAATAGATTATGTATTCACACTGAAAAATGTTCGCTTTTTTTAGTTTAGTATATTTTCACACCTTTTTTACGTTCTATGCTTTTTATCCTGCTGCCCTGCATTCTGTATGTTCCTTTACGACCACTCTCCCCTACTCCTTATCTTCTCGAGTAGAAAGATTCTTTCTCACTCATATCTTGTTGTTTGTTCTCAATTTTGCCACGTACCATAGCACACTAGAATGCATCTATCAGACGTCTTTATATTAATAAATATGCAATATTCAAAGTATTTCATTTCTTCTGTACGTTCGGGATCGTGTCGTACAGGCTCTTTCATACGCTTTAGGTTACCCGGACTCTAGGGCTGATACTGAGGGCAGGACCACCCAATTAACCAATTGCTGGAAGACCTCGTCTCAATATGTTTGATACCTAAATGATAACACTTGACGTATCAATAAAATTAGATTTCGGTCTTTAATGTCGTTTAGTATGCGCATCACATAACTCCTTCTTTCGTCATCAGCCTCGAGGAGCCGGACATTGAACACAATATGTCCGCGAATTTAGAACCATTAAGTGATATTCTAAGAGAATGGCTGCTCAACACCGTGTGGCTCAGCTGACGAGAGTGTTCGCCCCTTCTGATGAGTATTCCGCACTAGTTGTTACTTCAATTAGCAAGCGCATTGGCTCCCATGCCAAATTATAGCATGCTTTAAGGTTTGTCTGGAGTTGTATAATGTATACCATGAAGTCTCTGTGAACGTGGCATGATTACATATGATTATCGAGGATTATCTTAATACTCAGATGAAATTCTTGATAACAGTAATATTGACAACATGTTAAAAATATAACGTTCAACATCTACCGAGTTACATTTCTGTAGCAAAACCAGACTGCAGTTCTCCTAATCGTTTAGTAGAAAAGTGCTTTTAATTTGAACCCATATAATTAGAAACACATCCTCTGTCATCGGAGTCCGAATCCCTGCTGCAACTGCATAGTTCTTCAACACTCCGCTAAGCGCCACCACTCCGCTGACGTACACTCTGAAGCCCACTGTGACTGAGGCTACTCCATGCTAGCCGGCATCTTTATAGAAGGCTTTGAAATATTTATCTATTGGAGTCATAATCGTCCCCTGAAGCGCTGACTTTCTATTTACATCATTTCTTAAAGAATGTAGTCTCTCATCTTCATGACGACTTTGCTATACGCAGATTTCTACATCTGTAAGAAATGTCAAATCTATTGTAGTCAGACATTAATATCTAACAATCACCATTCATTCTTTATATAATTCGTTTATTCTCATCTAAAAAGCGCTCAGGACATGCGACCTTGTTCATCTATTCGTAGAATATGTTATTTCTATTTGTCAAGGTCAGACCTTCTTCGACCGGTAGTTAGTTCACTACATATTCGTTTACTCCAACTCGTTATCTAAATTCATAGGGTCAATCATTTATCGACCACTTAGCTATTGTTTTGTTCAAGTTCCATTCCTACCAACTTCCGCTCATAAGATTGTCACTACGCGCTCTTGATTATGACCTGCTAATCTTACAATTGAAGGTAAAGCAACCTTTGACACGCCTAGGGACTCTACATTCTCTGACCCTTTTACATTATTGCTATACCAACATCTATCGATAGTTTTTCGGACGTGCTAACGCCGCCTTGACCTATGTTTCATCCTTCTTATTTCGGTAGTGATGGTATCTTATTTTTGAGTGCAAACCATTGACCCTAGTTCACCCTCTGGTTTATTTGTTCACACTTGTAATTTCGTAGGCTGTAAGGACTCTGACTACGCTGCCCTTTTCTACTATGCTAACCATTTTGTAAGATGTTATCTTCTTATTTTTAAAAGGGTCTAAAACACTTGACCTGTACCCTCATTAGTCTTCATCTCTTATTCGGTTAAGGATCTATTTCTGAGGTCACGACCCCTTCTGGACTACGGAATACACTCCTCATCTATCATACATGCAAGGGATTTCAATGCCTGGAAAATGTTCAATGCATTCACACTTTTTTTTCTTAAGATGTCAATATAATTGAACGTGGTGACCTTTGCACACTAGTTCATCTGTCCTCCTTAAGATGTATGTTATTGCAGAAAGTACTGTTCTCCAGTCTGCTGGAACCCCACGCATGATTCCTATTCTTCTGATAGAATTATTTACACTGAGGTCATGAACCATTGCTAGTTCATTCTGTGTTAAGAGGTAACAGCCTTGACGTGTTACCTGGTTTGGTAAGGTATCAACCCGGTGTCGGTTGTACCTTGACAACATTGAATCACCCCATACTCAAGTTGGAGCCAGTTGTGCTCTACTCATTGGAGTGTAGCAATTTCGTATAAGGTTTGGAAAGTTTCGTTTCGACCCATCAAATGTTACTACTCGACTCAGTATTCCAACGATGGGATACCCTCTAATCCTAAGATAGTCATCGGAACTGCAATAGTTACAAGTCAACTGTATATGTGCAATCTATAGCAAAAGGCCAATCCTCTGAATATCAATATTCTTAGTCAATTGATATCAGAGGATATTGTTTTCCCCTTTAAAATAATTGTTTTACTCAATTTTTTCGCCTGTTACAAGTTATTACGATACAATAACAGTAGCTTACAGCTTAATGCAAGATTCAAATGAGATATTGCTTTGCATTGTAACTCTTTGTCCACAGTCAGTGCTATGCTAATCATCAATGCCTACTCATACATTAATTGACCTTGTAAAATACAACATCATTGCGACATTGCCTTACACCATACAATTAATTTTACTTGATAAAATACTCATGTGCGACATGCTAATATACGACTTAGTTACCCCACTTGGTAAAGTAATACAAATGCCTGCGACATACTTTAGAGGTATTTCTCTTTTGTAATTTTACAATCCTAGCTAGTGCCATGACAGAATATTACAGAATGTTCTGCATTGTTACATTATCAGCAAGCAATTTCTTTGCTTCTACCGGGACCATCATTTAAGTAGTTCTAAGACATTTCTAATATAATTGATACACGACAGTATATTGATAAATACCGCCTCGGTATTGTCTACCTAGACCACTACCATCACTCCGACACCTTGGGGGAATTTTGTACACAAGCCCATAAAATTCTGCACCTGCATTTCAGATGAAAAAATGCCGATCACGAGAAAATAATAGCTTAATTCAGTGTATAATTCTCCAGTGACTCCAGTCTGGGATATAATCAGTTTCAACATCACTAATGGCCTGTTCGTCAGTCATGTTCTATTTTAAAAAAGAGTGAGCGCGTATGCTACGATGATATGTCTATGGAAATTTCTTTATAATATTGGACGGGCCATGTTGTCCTGTTTTCATTTCCTTAATAAATGTTCAGCCCAATCTTTATTGGTGTTATCACCCAGTAAATGTTTAGCAAAACAATATGTCTTATTATATGAGTAGAAGATTTTGTGTCCATTCTATTGCATAAAAATTCCTTGATTGCAGAAACCTATCAATTACCATATATTTCTCGGAGCTGACATGTAATGCATACATTACTTCTGCTCGTTCTACTTTTTGCTTATATCAATGGCGATAATGAACAACTTTTGCAAATGCTTTTATGGTTCATGGTAATGAAAATGAATATGAATGGGTGAACTAATTACGTGTGCACTATGCCATCTTTTTCATAAGTGCTGCTATCTTTAATAAGTGTCTTATCACCATTGGGGGCTTAGCAATTGCACTTATTGAGTGTAAATAGTGTAAGATTGAAGACTTAAGTAGTGTAGTCTAATTACTGCTTTGAATTCCAATCTACTCGATCGAAAATTATGTTGTATTGCATTTTGAGAGGGAAACAAGAAAGACCTAACAACTATTTTATAGGCGCCGATGTATCGAAAGAAAAATTGTCGATTATTATTCTGATGATTGGTTGTACTTTAAGAGAATAAATGTCACGAATTATATAATATCAAGATCAAAGTTCATATTGTTGATGATAATAAGGAATCTTCTCCTTTCATTTTTGTTGCTTATTTTTTTTTCGGGTGATCTCCCAGGATCATCATTCTGGAAGTTTTTCTCCATGTATCCGGCTTATCAATAGTACACGTCATTCAATAACTGCGGGCATTGAGTCGGAGATCTAAGTTTTTCTACTCCACCTGATAAAACAGTCGTGATAACCTGCAAATCATCCGAAAAATCTCACATAAGTAATTTATTTCTTGATGTCATTTTAATTTTTTATTATTTTCAGCACCACTTATAATATCTGCCACTCTAGAACCTATTTTTTGTTTCAGGTGTACGTGTAACTTGACCATATACCCCTTCAATTTGCTAATATGTCTTAACCAATGAGTTTAATGCGGCTGGCTAGGCTGATCATCGTGAATACTAAAATTAACCTATGATATGGTTATGTCAATCCGACATGGATGGGTGCATATCGCCCTTGCTCTAAGGTCATCGGCGCCCATGATATGGGGATGGACTACAAATTACCTTATCCCATTTAAATCTACCAGCTGAACGCCCCTTCCAATGTGTAGACTTTTGTCTAGAGTCCATAGCTGACATATAACTTCCTCATACAAGAAAAGCTAAATCGAATACCTAACGCTTCTTGTGCAATAATTTGTTTTGATGTCATGGTCATTTTTATTCTTTCCCATAGATCAATAAATATATTAGCGTATTCCAACTTTAAAAAGATTGGGTAAACATCATAATCGGAAGGGATATCTTCTGCAACAAATCATGAGTGCCATCTAATGTAAATAAGGAAGTGCTAGTAATATCACCTTTTCATGATCTAGTGGCATAATTGCCTGTTAGCCCATCATAATGGGCGCCGATCCGGTACTAGATTAGACCTCGGGCGGTATAAACGAACCATGGCTCCAGTGTCGAGCAGTATAGTTCCACAAACAGATCGCATCATGCGTCAAGAGCCATCAGCCCAGATAGGCCTATATCCTTACAGCCCCTCCTCACCGGAATGAGGACGGTCCATATCGTGAGGTTCGATAGAATATTGCGTGGAGTGAAGGAGGTTTAAGCACTAGTACTATCTGCAATCCCAATAATCATTTGATTACTTAATTCACCTACATACGATATTGATGTAATAGGCGTCGAAAGTGTAAGAAACTTACTCCTCTTCTACAATCGGCCAACATTCTGATGCTATCCCGTCATGATCACCTGCTGGAGGCGTATCCTGGCTTTATAAGGGTCATTCATAAAAACCCCATAAATCTTTTTATTTCTACTTAAACCTTACGAAAAACTGATTTAAAAGTCTGCTCGTTATCATGACCGATCTATCTGACAGTGAGTGCTATAAATGTTTCTCTAGACATCAGATGATAAAATTTGGCTCGCAACATTCACCCTTAATTCTGGGGATTTTCACACTGCACCATCATTTCACGAAGTTTGCGGCTCACATCGAGCTTCTTTTGTTGGGCCTAACGTATCTCTTACCTCACACAGTTGTTTCGCTAGGCCGATCCAACTGCGCTTGATATGTTGGCCCAGGTAATATGTAGTTGTGATGGACCGTTAGAGGATTAAGGACACGCGTCCCCGCTCCCCGTCGTCTTGAGCAGCTCTTCTTCCTCAGGTGTACCTATCTCAGAGATAAGAGTCTGATGTCGGCTCTGTGTTAACTAAGGTGTTATAGCGATGCTGATACAAGCACCCGGGAAAATCAGGGATATGCACATCCTTGTCCACGTCTGGCACATCTTGTAATTATCTACAGAAAACAATGATGCTGTCAGATGAAAATTTGTACACTGCTATTAGTTTACTTTGATTTCCAGGGTTCTTGTCAATTACCTTTCTCGTTGTGCGTATCCATAGAGCATCAATATTTATTCGTTGAGAAAACTGAGCACTCAATGTCAGAGAGGAGTGCGGAACTTCTCATCTTTCTTACTCTAATATAACGTGAATTTCCCCCCCTTATAGTGTGTCCCCTTGCTGTGGTTCGTTAGATCATGCTGACATCACAAGTGCTTTGTACGGCTTACTCTGCGATTGTAAAACTTGATCGGTACAATATACTATATAGTAAAGTGGTATACTGAGCCTCGTCAGAGACTTGAGTCCTGCTGTCGATTGTCATCAAGCTCTCTCTGAGGACGTTGTTACATAAGTTTGTTGCTTAAGAGCTTATGTGCGCCTCGACTTCGATATCATTTACAAACGAACCGGAATCTGCTAATTCTTGGCGACAACTGTTCTGGCTGTTACAGAATCATATGGTCATACAGCATCTCTCTGTGTTTACTCTGTGACTGTTGAATTGGCATGGCTGAGGTGTACGAACTTTTTGGTTGCAGTTTCCTGTTGTATAACACACTTGAGTTTGTATCTGCTCTGTAATTGTTAATCTGTGAAAGTTAGCCGACCAAGCCTCCCCGGTTCCAGTTATTTGTCAATCATTGCGTCATTGTTACAGAATCCCTTTTAATCAACTCTTGTGCCTGGTCTATGCCCAGCTTTGAATGTCCTTTTACTCATCATCCCTAAATCTAAAAATATTGTCTCTTTGCTGTACCTTCCTTCTCTCTTAGCCGCAAGTCAGCTACTTATCAGACACATAAGATATGATAATAGAATTCTAGTCGTACTACGTGACATATAAGTTTTTTGAAATAATTTAGCTGCTCATAACTAATGCTTAAGTCGCACATAGGATTCTTTTGAATTGAGAAAAGCTATTCACCTACACTCGTGATATAGTCTCTCACCCTGCGAAACTCTGCTTTCTTCTTGCGTTTATTCAACGATGATATCCTCTCTGAAATACATACACTAGTAGATTAGAGGATAGTTGATTTAGCCATGGTGCGTTTGTGATTATTTTTGATGCAAGGGATTATAGGGTGTCTAAGGACTGAAGGAGAATTTGCCCATCTGATCAAGCACTCAATTCGTTTTTAAACTACTTGTATCTTGCAAAATAAACACAACCAAACATGTTCTTAAAGACGTAAGCACATCTCAATCGCACCTTGCCAGGTGGCCAGAAGAACCTGCGCTCCTACTCTTATTTTTCCTAGTAGTCCGTGTGTCACACTGCAAGTGGTCGTTGCATTTGCAATATGTGTTGCTCTTAAGAGCGAAACGTGCTCGGCGATTCCTTATTCTGCGGGCTGGAAGCCATGTTACACTCGTCTGTAAGATCTATTAGGTGTGTGTTGAGTCTTGAACGTTGTATTGGCGCCATAGGTAACATTTATCCGAGTTGATTCGTACCATCTAAAGGACTTGATTTACGAGCCACTCCCTCTTATCTATTCCATCCTTGATAGAAAGTAGAAATTATGGTTACAATTATCCATTTTGCTATAGCTTCAATATATAATGTTTGAGACACATGCTTTGTTTACTGTTATGACTAGAAAGGTTTTTACCTTTGTTACTTCTCGAGAGTATCGTCGAGGCCGCTAGACCTCACTGGATTAAGATTAAACGTAACACAACCTAATACGTCAAAGATCCGGTTTGGACCCTACATTTCCCTATATACTAGAAATCGAATATTCATTATTTGTCTTCGGATTGAAGTGCCAACTGGTCTATCAAAGAATTTGCGTATGGTAAAGGGCTGCCAACTTCAATGCGTTGAAGCGAATGGCGCATTGACTCGCGGCGAAGTTTTTAGCTAGCTTAAATTATAACCTCGGTGGATACACCTTGCGTGCAAATTATCCCCGTTGACGCACCAAGAAAAGACCGTAATTCTATATTATCATTTTAAGTGTCTGTACCATTACAACTTAACAAGAATAAGTTTCCATCCTTAGTACTTTTGAGATTAGTTCGTTTGCATTCCATAGTAGGGTGAGTCAAAATCGATTCTTTAATAGGTGTCATTGAAGTTGCGATTGTGAGTTCTCCACCAACCCCTTAATATGGAGCAATTTACGTGCTAGTTATATTCATTTTAAAATAAAATTAATTGAGGACGTCTGGCGGCACAAATTGTTTCCAGAACGATGCTTC
>CAJDSM010069249.1:0-13409 GCA_903981925.1 Ostrea lurida
ACGGCCCTCGTATATATATATATATATATATATACACAATTTTTAGGATAAATGTAGCACTTTTCAAATATTTGCAACACAATGTTTTCGACTTTGATATCTTTACAACATTGTAATCTTCTATCAACTATAGCCTAGCTGGACACGTGACATGTCTGATGACTGACTGACATGACTGATGATGTTGATATATACGTAATCGAAATATTCTAAACGTCCGAAATAAAAAAACCCAAACAACTTACTCTTTCAATTGGCGACAAAGCCTCATCTGTTATGAATTCTGAATATGAGAAAGAATGAAATTGATATTTTGTCAGAATGGATAGAAAATATAAACACATCAAACCAAAAGTGCGTACCATCTAATATTCTTTTGTATTTTGCAAATAAGAAGTGAAAAAAGAATTAGATATGTTACATATGGTTTCAGCTGACAAAGCATATAACAACATTTGTGTTTGTAAGGTTCATTATTTCAGCGTTATTTTAAACGAACTTTCCAATTTTGGTAATCGTACTTATACTCGAACTGCTCTTTCTAAAGATGAAATTCTTCAGTATTATGTTTCAGGTTAAGCACATTTAAAATAAGTTACCATACATATACTGGATTCCAAGCAAAGATATATTACTGGATTTAGTAAATGTTCCACCAAGCCCTCATGAAAATATTGACAACTGTAAGGCGAAACTTCAGACGTATTGTAAAACAACATTTGCCAGAAGTGGTGTAAATCTCAAATGTGAATTCTGAAAAATTCTTTTTAAAAAACTTTTTTGAAATCACGGAACCTTTCTAAAATAAATATCATCAAAACATATGACTTCTCAAAACTTTGCTTGAACATTCCTGACGATAAATGTAACTCAGAGAGTTACGCGTTTGCAACTCGAGTAATCGTTAAAGTCCATGAGCCAATCTGATTCTACTAGACACTCTAATCAAAAATGTTTTTCGCGGATATTTACTTACTAATGGTTTTATATAATAACAAGGGAAATAGCTGGTGCATGAAGACTAAATAGTGTTTTTCCCCTTAGGTGTGACTATTGAAGTTGATGCAGATCATGTCCAAGTGGGCAGTAACAACGTAATGAAAATAAAGATGCGAAGAGAGGAGACCGAGGCACTTTCATTTTCTCAATACGGGACAAATAACACTTGTTGACAAGCGGAACAATGCAGATAGAATAGAATTTGCGGGAAAAGGTACTGATTTCAAAATCAAGAAATAGATAAATTGATTTACATGTATTATTTTAGGTAGGAAACGATGGGGGAAAAGAAGAGGGAATTCAAATGGGCTTTATGTACATAAGCATCAATGTAGACACCTTTTGTATTTGACATTGATTAATTAATTCCTTATAGCTAAAGGAAATAGGCATGTGACAATTGGTTGACGATGTCATTGTAGCGTATTGTTAGGGCGTTCGCCTTGCAATAGGAGGCCTGGATTTGATTCTCTATCCCAGCACAGCAACATAGTGACTATTCCATTGTCAGACCCCCAGCATTATAAGTAAGACTAACAGAGTAATGAAAACTTCTGGGAGGAACCTGAACAGCTCGGTCTTGTTGCTGTCCACTCGTAGGAAGTTCTGCCAATTTCCTGGTATGTTTGCGACAGCCACCACACATCTCTGCACGGCCTGTCCCCGCTTTCCACGTGTACTATCTTTCAGTGAATCAGCAAGGTAAGTATCCAGATCCAGGCTTGGCACTGTTTGCAGCTTCGTGGACATATATGGGATGACGATCTGTTGTGCATACTCTTCATAGGTCTTTGATGCAGCCGGCTTCAGCATCTGGGCGATGACAGCTCCATCAAGAACAATACAGGTCGTGACAGGAGTCTCTGTCTTTGCGTCAGAGACTTTTTTCCAAGCATGTGAGGAGATCACTATTGGTACCAGTGCAGAGATTCGTGCAATGGTTTGACCAAGATGATAAGCAACTCGTCATTACCGAGAGGCAGTGCTCAGCAAGCCACTACTACCAGATCTGACTTCACTTGCCCAATGTTAATAATGAAGAAGATGACAGTCGGATATATCTGCACGCATGTCACGAAGCCCAGCATCGACACCATGCAATACGCATCCGGACAGTAGACACTGGATGTGACACTGTGTCTAGTTTTGCTAGACGTGGTAAGAGGACTGCGTGGGTACTGCCAGAACTCACTGAGGCACTGCTGTCCTCTGTACCGCATGACATGCAAGACAATACAGAGCGCACCATCGAGAGGTTCGTGATCCTGCTGTATGTTCGAACCAGCAAATGCAGACATTGACAAGACCAGGAGGAGAATCTTATTCCTCCAACGAAGGCAGCTCTGTACGAACATGTCAAGAGGCAAGTGTATCAAAGAGGACATGAGCAGAGTCAGATAATACTGCCAACACCAGGGCTCCTTCCACCAACCTAATGGGGTTGGTCAAAGACTGGAGAAGGACAATACACGCCTTACGGAACTACGTTACCTGAGACAGCTCACTGCTGTTTTCTTTCAAGAGCGAGAAAGGGTATGTGAAACACTGCAATTGCAGAAAGACCACCCTTGAGTACACAACCCTCTGTGTGTGTGAAGGAGTGCATAATTATGGCGATGAGTCAACAAGCTTATATTAGGAAATATCTTTAAAAATCTTCTCAAGAACTGCAAGTGCAGAGTTTGTCAAATAAACATGAATGCATCATTATATAGTGAAGATTCAAGTTTGTTAAAATTGTGGCCCCCGGGGTCAGGATGAGGCTACAATAGGGGGACCAAAATTTTACATAGGTTTATATTGGAGAATATCTTTAAAAAATCCTTTTCTCATGAACAGTTGGTGTTCAGTGTGTCAAATTAACATGGAAGCATTAAAGCTTGTTTAAATGAATACCCACCCCTTCCCGGTCAAGATTGGGACCACAGTAGGGAGATAAAGTTAAGGTTAAAACTATTCTTATGTAAGATTATCTAATATCTTGTAAACTATTGAAGACAATATAATATTTTCTTGATCCTTGTGTTGACACAAGTTCATTGACATATGTGGAGGGCCCTTGGGGTCATCACTGCCCCTCCCTTTTCAGAATGGTCTAAAATTTTGAAAACTAATGAGATCACCACCCTCAAACCATATATTTCCTTGTTCCTTGTATTGAAATAAGTTCATTGACACTTATGTGGAGTGCCCCTGGGGTCATGAATCCCACCCCTTTTGATAATGGTCTAATATTGAGATCCCCACCCTCAAACTTAATTATATATTCCTTGTTACTTGTGTTGAGACAAGTTTATTGACACATTTGTGGAGGGCCCTTAGGGTCACTTCTGACCCCGCACTTTAAAAAATTGTCTAATATTTCGGAAACAAATTAGATCCCTACTCTCCAACCATATGTTTTCTTGTTTATTGTAACAAGACAATAATGAAAGAGCCCCAGGGGCTATGCCTGACCCCAATATATCATACATGTTTATCTGTCATATTTTCTTATTGATGACTGTTCATTTAAGGGTATTGGAAAATGACAAGATATCAGTTTTAGTCCCTAAAATAGTGGCACATTGTAAATTCCAAACTTCTGCTCTTCTTTATCATGCAAAGTGCTCAGGTGAGCGATGTGGCCCATGGGCCTCTTGTTTTAAGGTTATGAAATTACCAATATCATCCTGTCTTCTATGTTTTCTACTCAGAGAAAAGAAACCCAAGTTTTTCAAATATGCTTGGGTTAACTAGATTGTAGTATTTTACATGAGAGGGAATCTTTACTTCACACAAATGATAGAAAATACTGATTTTTTTGTCTGTATCATTTGAATCCTCTTTTATGAAACCGGAGGCAATTTCTAATTTCATTTCTTATTTTGCAGATCTAAGATTATGCTTGAAAGTAATGGGAGATAAGAAAGATGACATTGAGGGAAAAATGAGGAATGCTAACATTGATGAATTGAACAATAGTCTGAGAGATTTGAATGTATCCATTAAAGATATTCAATCCGGTTGCCTTATCATTGATGTAGAATCAACAGTTCCATTTGACTTGAATGTGAGAAAACAAATCGAAATCATATTAGACCTGATCTTCAGTCGCAGCAACGTGTATGAATTTTTACAGGAAAACAACATTGAAGAACTGCATGCATTTTGCTATTTTTACTACACAGATATTTGTTTCATTCCATTAGGTGAGTACAACTTCATGTTGTTGATATCATTTTATTGATGCTATAGTTTGTATCACCCTTAAAACTGAATATCAAACGAATATTATTATAGATGACATGATCCAAGTTCAACCAGTCAGTCACGTGAGTTTGGAGCTGACAGAGTCTACTGTTTGTGACGTTGATTTGTATGTGTCAAAGACATTTCGTGAATTGGCAGACAAAGATTTTCATACAGAGTGTAAGTAATATTCATATAAAATTGTGTTATTCAAAGGATTTCCGGCTATTATCAAATTGATCACTCTCATCTTTTTCTTATTTTAGTACAAGAGAAAATCAATCTGATTGTTTGCGCCGAAATTGTGCAACCAGATAATTCACAGTTTCCAGACATCCAAAATATGCTGACCGAAGGACAAATTCATCGATTCAATGATGATTTAAAAACTTGCGAATTGAATTTAAATCACATTAATTCTTGTTCTTGTGGCATTGAAATTTCAATATCAACAACAAATGAAGTGGCTTACAGTGATCTGGTTCTCACATCAGGACCAATTCCAGAAATTTTGCGGAAAATTTGGCGGGAAATTATTCAAAGGGATGAACTATCTTCCATACAACTCATGAGACTTTGTGTGATTATGCTTGTGCCTTTAGATTACGATAGAAAGGACAAAGGTAATATGATTATCAATGCAGGCATTTCACTTTTGAAAAAACCTAAATTAACTTTCATGCTGGATTAAATTAAAGAAATAGATATTAAATCATACACAATTTTTAAATACCTTCCAGGGGTGGCTTTTTATCTGGAAGCTGGATCACAGATATCAGAGGCAATAGAAAACAAAACGTTTTCAACGATTGTATCCACCCTCCTAGGTGGACAAGATGGAAAACTGCCGGAAAATGTTCAGAACTTGAAAGTGAGAGCTATACTGGAATATGCAAATGCAGGTAATTAGATCACTCTTCTAATATTCATTCATGCTTGGTTTCCTTTTCATGATGCTTGTAAAGAACTGTATATTTATCTGTTGAAGATGAATAACTAGTACTACTAACAAGCAATAGAATGGTTAATATTCAACCTACCTTGCTGCATAATTTGAATATAGTGATCATTGCAGATGAATCTGACGAGGATAGTGATCAAGCTATAGATATTTCAGAATGCCTAGAAACGGATCCAGAGGAGGTAGAAACAGAGCAGATCTTTAAAAAGAGAATTGAAGTTTCAAGACATGATCTGCATAAAGGACGTTTACACGAGGCAAAGAAATTAGCACAAGATGTGTTTAAAGAGCTTATGGACATTGATTCAAAGGACACAGACATGTTTAATCGCTTATTGGAAATATTTGAAGGGGTATGTCAAATCACCAACCTTTTCCGTTAAACAGAGATATTTACTGTACTAGTATTTAAAAAAGATTCTACATAATTGTAAAATGATTTCTAAATGTTTCTATGTTGGTTTACGTCACATTCAAGTTATTCACTTATGTGGAGACGACTTTTGAAATGAGATTCTCGCCATAATATTGAAGAGACGTATTACTCATTCCTTTTCAGTGTGCTGACAACTTTTATGCGCTGAAATGCTTTTGGAGAAGTAAGAAACTTTGTTTGAATTGCTCTTAATTACATTGATAAATTGGTATCAATATTTCCTACGGAATATTGTTTATTCGATGCATAAAACTATTGTTAAAGCATGGTAGGAAATTTGATATGTAATACGAATTTTCAGTACGCATCCTAACAAATATTGAAGATGAATTTGATGTGCTGCATCATCTCCTACGTTCAGGGCACTACTGGGTTAGAGTTGTTGAAGGACCTTATGAATTTGAGGTAATGCTGATCATGTTCACTCTTAAAACACAAACCAGTTAGAGAAAATGTAAGCCTTAAAGGTAAAATGATGATAATATCGTACTATTTGTTGTTTCACTTTTGGTTACTTATAGTATTTTCTGTCACAACCTATTTTTATGCCCCCGGAATCTTCGATTCGATTCGGACGGCATTAGCTTTTGGTCGTGTCCGTTTCTTCTGTTTTGTCTGGTCTGGGTTTTGTTTTGCAGAAAAACTTTAATATTGACGCATTACTTTTGAATGGCAAGTGATGGGACTTGTCATATTTCAACAAGTGTGTTTCTTATGACAAAGCTTTTCTTGGGGTCGGGCCAAATTTTTGCTTTGCCTGCCTTGCCAGTTTGCACCTTTTTTTTTTTTTTTCACCCTTTCCACCCACTTGGGCCCTCCTTTGCTCGTATGAGATCGGCTTTCCTTTCACATATGTCTTCCTTCTGCCCGTTTTTCTACTGAGTTCACCATTTGTTTTGCTCTTGGCTCTTTTCCTTTTTTGCCATAACCTTTTGAATGGATATATGATGGGACTTTCTATTCAGACACGTGTGTTTTATGAAAAATTCTTCTACTGGTACCCAAATTTTTGTACGGCCTTTTTGATCTCTGACCTGAAGATTGACCTAACTTTTAAAAAAAATTTAATATGGCCATTAACTTTTTGATGGTAGATTATGACTATTCATCTTTCACATGTTTTTCTTATAAAGCCTTTCTACACTGCACCAAAAAAAATTACCTCCTGCCCTTGAAACTTCAAATGACTTTAACATTGGGGACATACATCTCTATTTCCGAAATTTGATAAGATTTATTTTCAATTTCTATCTTAAGAAATTTTGTCTTCTGTATATCTACCCCCCACACACTTTTATACAGTTCCTTGACCGAGTTTAATTTATATAAAATGTAATCAAGAGCATTGATCCTCGTTCGTTATCTTTGTCTTATATAATAACAATAATATTATTGATTTTTAATAAATATCCTAAATTAAAGAAATTAGAGTCTTAAATTTCTTGAATATTCTATTAGCTGATTAGCTGCAAACAAAACAACTTTCTTAATTAATCTTAAAAGATTATGCAATGCAGAACATCTTAATGAAATAATTGAGAGTTTGTACTAATGCATCATTTTATTGATGGTGAAATAATACTTCAATGAGATACTTACAAGCCATTAAATAGGAATTCTTGGAGTAGCAATTACTTATGATTAACCCCAAAACTTTACAATATACCACAAAACAACACAGTTGTACCAAAATTATACGGAAAAAATGAATCCAGAGAAAAATTTATGAAAACAAATACCTATAGGTTTTGGGGGGCCGGGCCTGCGGGCCCCTTTATCATGCTATCCATACTAGGAAATCCTGGCAAGTGTTTTTAGAAATGGAAAATATGGCAAAATTCCTGAAAGAATGATAATTCTTGCTGATTTCAATTATGGTGTGACTAGGAATTCAGATGATTCGCAATTTGGAATTCTGTATACACAAAAGAAGCAGAGGAAAGAATAACCAGGAGAGATGCGGTTCATCACTTGTGCATTATTAAAATATTCTATGAAGAAGTAAGTGCCAGTTTTTTGGTTTTTTTTCTTTATTATTTTTTTTTTTCTTGGGTGTTTTTCTTTTTTCTTATTCGGAGGCTTACGCTACAGATAGTATAGATATATTATACTAATCGCCTTCGGATATTTTTTTTTAATTCATACACCACTGTTGGATTTTCAATATTCTTATTTGTGATATTTTATATATATATATATATATATATATAATACTATATAATATCTATATATATATATATATATATATATATATATATAATATATATATATATATATATTATAACAGGAAGAAGGAAAGAATACATGTGTGTATTTTATACTTTAGGAAGAATATGACATAATATGCTCCATGTGTAGAAAACTAGGTAAGTAGTATAAATTTTTTCTATAATACTCCTTACATAATTATTCCTTTATCAAGATTTTTATAGAAAGGTCTGCAGGACATCTAAAATCGTCTATTTTAGTAAGTTATATCATAACGAAATATAAAACTTCAGTTTCAACCCAGCACGTTTTGATATATACATTCCTATCTTGCAACTGAAGGAAAAATAAAAATAAAGATATGGAATTGTTAAAGAATCGGTATACCTGGTGGTTTGCTTGTTGTTTTTCAAAGGTGTGTCCTGTTTCTTTGGTACGTGTTATTATCAGAAAGAACTACAGCGATCATCTGATGGATTGACCTATGGGGGTTTATGATTGAAGAGTGAATAATAATATTAGTATTGTCTGACCTGACACCAGTGCTCCACGTTGAAGTTTTTTCAGTTATCTTCTACCCCATTAGCGCGAGCAATGCTGCTTTATTTGCAGTACTAAGCAAAATTGGATTTTTTCCATTTACACTTTTTACAGTTTTTGTGTGGGTTCGGCTTGCTTCCTTTTTCAAGTACGACTGCCACCACAATACATGTTGATATACCTTAAAGTGTGTTCTTTGTTTGGTTTCTGTAATGAAGGAGGCCCTCTCTGTGGTTATTGAGATCGCTTAACGTTGCGGGCAGTCCTAATGCCATGAACATCCTATTTTGATTTGCCTCTTATGTGTGCTTGCTGTGTCACTGACTCGTTGACTTTACATATGTTGATAGCCTTTGCTAGATTCAGTCGAGATTTTCGCTTGGAGATCTTTTCCAACACCACATGCTATCTTGTCACTGGGAAGAAAGTCTTCCAGTGAACAGAAGATTCAGGACCTTGATAGTACTCGTATAATACCGAACATGTACCGAAGGCTCTGTGAACGTGTGTTAAACTTACATGTATATATCATAGATTTTCCATCGCACACGAAACAGTGTAAGTTAAAAGCTACATTACATTTCAGTGTAGTGGGTCATTTGATATATCTTTAGGGTGTCACCCTTAGCAAAATATAGACGCTGATTTCAAAGTTTTCAAACGTCATTAAGATATACATGTACTCGGTGTCTCGATGATGACGATGTAAACAATTCTATAATTTCTGTGCTTTCCAGAATATTCGTATCAGGAGAAGTACATTTCCATTGTCACCACTTACTGACGAAACGTCATTTCATTTATCTTTCACCAGTATATCGCTGCAACCATGAAATATTACAAGCCCTGAAACGCACTACTACGTGTCACCATAAAGTGATTCTTGTACGGAACGTTGAACGATCTATATGGAACACTGAACGATCTATATGGAACGCTGAACGATTTGCATGGAACGCTTTGCACAAAATACTGACCACTTTGTCAACAGTCTGCACGATACGGTAGACACCTGCACGCTTTTGATTTTCGGCGTTATTCGATTCTTACTGGGGGTACTTTAAACACGAAATAATTTCAACATAATGATAATGTTCTAGATATAAAAATGGTTGAGACAGAAATGATAATGATACTTTTTAATATGATTTTTTCTTGTACGACGCAGTAAATTGCTAATTTTAAATTATCAATGAATTACTGAATAAATAAAAAAATTAATTTTTACTCATTAGCTCAATACCGAGATAAACACAAAATGGATAAATTTCAACTAAATAAAATGGAAAATGCAAACATTTCATCTTTGTTGAATATTATGAACGGTGATTTTTCTTCAGTCACAATCTCTTTCTCTGGCATTCAACTCAACAATTAAAGATACTCAATTCAATGTACATTTTATCATTGAACTCGAGGAAGGCATTACTGTGTCTTCCACATCTGCTTCATACTTGGATATTTTATTGAACATAGATAGTAGCGGCAAACTAAAATGTCAACGTTATGACAAACAAGGTGACTTCAGCTTCTGCGTCGTCACCTTCCCATTTTTATGTAGCAACATTTTTAGCTCACCTGAACCGAAGGTTCAAGTGAGATATTCTGATCGCCTTTTGTCCGTCAGTCTGTCCGTTCGTCCGTCCGTCCGTCGACTTTTCACATTTTCGACTTCTTCTCAAGAACCGCTAGGCCAAATTCAACCAAATTGGTACACATCATCCTTGGTAAAGGGATTCAATTTTGTTCAAATGAAGGACCCGGCCCCATCACAGGGGATATAATCACGAAAATGCAAAAATAGGGTAGTGTCATTAAAAATCTTCTCAAGGACCACTGGCCCAGAAAAGCTGAAATTTATATGAAAGCTTTCTGATATAGTGGAGATTCAAGTTTGTTCAAATCATGACCCCAGGAGTACGATGGGGCCACAATAGGGGATTAAATTTTTACATGTGATATATAAGGAAAATCTTTAAAAATCTTCTTCTCAAGAACCATTGGGCCAGAAAACCTGACATTTATATGAAAGCTTTCTGAGATTGTGGAAATTTAATTTTGTTCAAGTCATGACCCTCCTAGGTCTGGTGAGCGCACAATTGGGGATCAAAATTTGACATTTGAATATAAGAGAACATCTTTTAAAAATATTCTTCTAAAGAACCACTGGGCCAGAAAAGCTGAAATTTATATGAAAGCTCCTGATATAGTGAGATTCATGTTTGTTCAAGTCCTGACCCTCGGAGATACGTTGAGGCCACAATTGGGGATCAAAATTTGACATTTGAAAATATAGAGAACATCTTTTAAAAATCTTCTTCTAAAGAACCACTGGGCCAGAAAAGCTGAAATTTATATGATATTACTATAGTAGTGGATATTCAAATTTGTTCAAATCATGACCCCCAGGGGTATGGTGGGACCACAATAGGGGATAAAGTTTTACATTTGAATATATAGGGAATTAAAAAAATGACTTCTTAAGACCAAAACATTATTTACCTTAAAGCTTCCTGATATAAGAGTAGAATCAAATTGATCAGATCATACCTCCGGGGTAGGGTGAGGCCACAACAGGGGATCAAAGTTTTGCATAAAATGGTCTCCAGAATCACAGGGTCAGTTTTAAAGAAACTTGAAAATCTTTTTTTAAATCACCACTGCTGAACCATGGTCAAGGTCACTCAGGTGCACGATTGCCCATGGGCCTCTTGTATTATCACCTATATATGGTGTTTATTCGATAAGCAAGAGCTTTTTCTGCATATGATCAAATTTTAGATCGAGGCAAGCCACTGACAAACAAGTTGACGTTACAGAGTTTTCAATAATCTTATTAAAAGTCAGCATATTGGAAACAATCTAGTTTTCCAATACAACCTGTCATTTGGACATGGTTTTCAAAAGAATCGTATCTTTTTAGAAAAGAAACAGTTTTTGAATGCAGAAGGACTGTATCTGTGGGCTCAAGCTCTCCATCGATTAAGCAAGGTTGATGTTGCCTTGAAAAAGGTTGAAGAAGCATTGACTAATGAGGTAAGCTATTTCCAAACCATTTTACGCAAAAAATGGTCAGTACGCATTTTGTATACAAGGCGATGAAAAAAGTTCTTTCCAAATTGATTGTTCTACCCCCAATCATTTTCAAGTTAATATTTCTTGTCCCTCTTCCTGACCATTCTCGAGTCAAATTCTCCTGTGATTGTATAAGTAGAATCAAGATTGGTAAGTTGTTCATCATCTGTCTGATTGTACTGTCAGTATTTTTTTTTTAATGGGCCCCTCTCTACTGTTCTTATTGGACTTGAGCCAAATTTGACAAAACGACTTAAAAGACTTACAGACTTCTTTCATTTATTTTTTTTACTTTCTTGAACGACGACGTGAACATGATATGGATTTCGTTCTTCAGAATAATTCTTATCAAAGAGGTTCGCACTTCAAGTTTGGACTAATGTAAAGTTGTTGGAAAGTGTATTTTTGATTTCTACATCGAAGGAGAATTGGAAATTTAAAACAAGAATAAACTAGGTTCTTAATGCTTGTTATTGAGGCGATACAGTGTTTAAACTCCTTTGTTCCACTTGATTTGTTGGTTTCCTGGTCTAACCAAAAAAACAAACAAACAAAACGCCAGTCATTGAGACAGAATAATACATAATTCATGTATCTTCTTACAAGACAGATATTAAAATAGAGTTTAAATTACATGTGATGGAGAATAAAAGATACCTTTGTATTGATGTAGGGAAAAACTACTTTTCACGTATTTCAAAGTCTTGTTTTAAAATGTAAAATGTAACTTTAAAAAGTGGGGGTGTGGATTAGATTGTTCAATTACTGGCCAGAATATTGCATTTTTACACAGAATTTTGAGTAAATCTTTTTAGGAATCGGTGTTCTGTTTGAAAAAAAAATACATCAACCAAATTGATTAATTACAATATTTTTCAAAGTTGAAATATGCGTATAGGGGTATAAAAATAGATGGCATATTGGATGAAATAGAAACTTTTTGATTAATCAATCCCTACGCCAAAAATATATCCCCTACGAAACCCTTTCAAAATTTGAATTGACACAAAAATGTTCAACTGGATAGGGTTCAGTTATAGATGTGTACTAATTTTACATCAATGGGATCAGTATTGAACCAGTAAAAAGATAGTTTTAACATCCTGTGCAGTTGTGCTAAAAAGTTCAAGAGTTAATTTCCTTAAGTTCAGATAAATGGAACTTTTATTTTTTTTTTTACATTTGAATATCCACTAAGGAGTCCTTTGTACCTTGTCAGTTTTCTAGTTTATATTTTTAGTTTAGGTGATCTTTTTGGATTAAAATTTGTCCAATGATTGTCGTTTCACATTTAAAATATAAATAGGGTGGTGTCATTTAAAAACCATCTCAAGAACCACTGGGTCAGAAAAGCTGAAATTTATATGAAGAGCTTCCTGCATAAGATGGAGATTCAAGTTGTGTTCAAATCATGACCCCGGGGGATACGATGGGCACAGTAGGGATCAACGTTACATGTGGAATATAATAGGGAAATTTCTTCTCAATGAACCACATTGGCCGAGAAAAGCTGATTTATATGAAAGCTTACTGATATAATGGAGATTCAAGTTTATACAAATCATGACCCCGGGGTACGATTGGGCCACAATAGGGATCAAAGTTGTACCTGTGAATATTATGGAGTAATCTTAAAAAAAATTCTCTCTTCAGAAACCACTGGACAAAATAAAACTAAAATTTATGTGATCAGCTTCGCTGATATAGTAAGAGATTCAAGTTCATCAAAATCATGACCCGGCTACGGTTGGTATCACAATAGGGGATCAAAGTTTTACATGCAAATATAAAGGGAACATCTTCTCAAGAACCATTGCATCAGAAGGGTGGGTATTTACCTGAAAGCTTCCTGAAAAGGAGTAGGTTCAAATTTGTTCAGAGCATGACCCCCGTGTGTAGTATGGGGCCACAATAGGGGCCAACGTTTAATATAGGCTTATTTTGGGAAATATCTTTCAA
>CAJDSM010069251.1:0-11724 GCA_903981925.1 Ostrea lurida
TTGAACAACAGAGTATTGATCATATAGTCACCATAAAATAATTAACAAAGCAATTACTTCTTTTATCAGATTTGGTGAACTTTAAGATCATTTTTGTTAAGGTCAAGATCTACTTAATAATTAGTATATCTGTAGTATTAAAAAATAAGGCTTTCTATTTTCATACATATATTTTTTCCCAACAGTTGTGATACTTCTCTTGATATCTCTCAATCTCAAGGGTCATTTATTTATAGATCTGTTTTATAACTGTGTATGTGAGGAAAAATGAGTTCCTATCTAAACAGTTTTATATCTATATTTTGATTTCTATAATTAATCTTGAGCTTCTCCTTCTAAATGTAGGCATTTACTCTATTTGGTTTTACCATCTATCCACGTAAAGGACCATGGGATATTCCTAATCTATATGTCAGTAGAAATTCCAATCCATAAGGTCAGTAGAAAGCCATTACCTCCTTATACATCCGGTTAAGAGATGAGTTAATTTTCCGTCTTCAAATTTGTTTTCTAAAGCGTAGCTGAACTACTCCACTGAATAGAAACTCCGGGTCGGTTTGATAATGAATTCCCAACGCCACATAGTTCACTGAAACTCGAAATCATTACGCTATAACTACGAAATTTCTAACTCACTGGGTTTGTGACGTCATAATGTTGGCTTCAGGCCAAAGTGCATCATGTAGTGAGTTCATTCAAAAACATGCAGTTCATATACCATTTAAAAAAGGCGCCAGGGTCCGGTAAGGATATGATTCGTTACATGTTTGTAGCGACCTAAATCATGGTTTTATACATGGTCAGTAAATTTTCCATATGGGCTCGAGCTCCCCTCTCGCCCCATATGGCAATTTACTTGACCATGTTATAAAACCTATTAAGGTCAGCTACAAACCATGTAACTAATAATGTCGCACGAACAAGGAATAGGCAAATGACTAACTGGCGAAGGTCACACAAGGTCAATTTTAAAAGTTTGAGATCACTCAACATTTACGTTATATTAATAACCCTTTATCTCAAGAGTCATGGTTCATTGTGTAAGTCAGTCGTCATTCGTCAAATAAGTAATTCATTGGTTAGATGCAATTCGGGGAAAATTCATCAGTTGTACTGATATTCTTGTTTATCACACAACTGTACTGTTTCCGGGTTCGGAAAAACGATATGAACTCGTAGCTGAGGTTCATAAAAATGCAAATTAGGTAGGTCAATCAATCCTGCGCTACGTAAAGAAAACAGCACATCAGCCTTTGAAACTGTTAACATTGACGGTAAAAGACATTGTTTTGTCACCGAGGTTGTTCCAAGAGGATTTTGTGTCTTTTATGAAGTGAAAATAAGTGTAACAGAAATTTCAAGCTTCTTCAAACCGTGACGTTGCAGACGACATCACAATCAAATTGACGACGTCAAACAATAACAAAGCAAACAAATCGGGTTGTGAAATAGATACGTTTAATGATAGTTGTGTGATAAATAGAATCTTATACTCGTGCTTATGGAATATGAAATTTATGAAATTCGTAGTACCGGATTTAAATAGTTCCCTCGCCAAGGCTTAGGAAATATTGAATCCGGTAACTCATTTCATAAATTTCATATGCCATAAGCACTCATTCAAGATCCTCTATTTCTCACTGCTTGCAGATATTTATTTGATATTTGGTACATTGCTTTGCCATACCAAGTTACAGATCAAGTTTAAGTTTGGTTTCAATCCATTCATTTCTTACTGAGTTATGGCCTTTTGGAAAATTCATAAATTAGCAGTTTTCCGCACTTTTTTTCTCACTGCTTGAAGATATTCATTTGATATTTGGTACATTCCTTTGCCATACCAAGTTACAGATCAAGATCGAATTTGGATTTGATCTATTCATTTTTCACTAAGTTATAGCCCTTGTCCTATCCTGGCTCACCAATATTTCCCTTTACCAAAAGTATATGATATAGCCTGAATAATGAAATTAGAATATTGTTGCGGTCCAATAATTTGTGTAACCGGTAGGGGTTATGTATTGCTTGTTTATTTTGATTTGTTTCATGGTCCAATTGTCAAGCCATAGGCTCGAGATATCTTTTGCAAAACTACTGTTTACCCATACATATAAGTAGATTCTACATGTACTTAGTATTGAATTTTCCCTCGCGTATCAACCTCGTGTTTGATTTGTTCTGCATGCACGGAAATAGGGGACCATTAATTTATCTTTTGGTTGGGCCTACGGAGCATCGCGCTCGTTTTCGACATGACACAGACTAAAACTTGACCATTGAAATCCTTTATAACAAAATAAGCAATAATTCCATTGTCCAATTATTTAATGGTTTATTGATGGACAACAATTAAGCTAGCAAGGACGAGCATTCTTTTTGCAAAGGGATTTGTACGGATCCTTTCTTACCTTACCTGTATGCTTCAGGAAAAGAAAGGCACAGAGTTGTCGGTCCTTTCTCTCCCTTACAATGTACATGTAAGGAAAAGAAAGGTCCGACAACTCTGTGCAAGAGAATTTACACATCAATAAATCCGAAAACGTGGCGTAGTCAGGGCGTAATCCTACGCGCTTGAAAACGAATAACGCAATATACGGAAACTATTCATTTTTTTCAAATTGTTAATATATGTACATAGAACGAATTGGAATTATAAGAATCAAAAATTCTTTTTGAAGATTACTCTGGACATTTTACTCACAAACTTAACATGAAAGAGCTTCGCATTTTATTCAGTTTGTAAGTAAAATGTCCCGAGTTCACACATCGATGAATTCTTCAAAAAGAAAGTTTAATCCAATAATGAAAAATCGTAATATGTAAATTATACAATACAAATAAAAAAAATATACGATTCAAATAGAAAAGATCAAATATTGTAACATTTGACGTGTCATAGTTGAATGTATACACATCGACTCATTCTTTACATCCAGAGATTGCATACAAAAAGGCGAAGTTAACATTGTGTCAAACGTAATCATATATAAATAAAAAAACCCATACAAAATCGAGTGTAGAGCAATACGGACCTCCGACAAAAAGCGAAGGTAGGATCAGTATAACGCAACTTTTTTTCTGCAAAGGAAATGAGTATGTGGTCACACGGAAACTCTTGAAATACTATAGGCATTACCGAATTAATTTTGTAAATGACAAAGAAGTCTATGATTTGCTTCCTGTAAGGACTTCCAAAACATTCATCAACTTTACGAAGTTGCATTGTAGCTATGAAGCGCCTATGTAAATAACTTGCATTTTATCAATGGACCTTTGTCCCTCCAGCCTCACGACTGTCACTCTGTCCTGGACCCGTTGAGGACCTCATGCTTCTCCATAAATGGACATGCTACCGGTGATCAATTGGAACTTTAAGAACACTAGTGCCTATGCATTTGCGCAACCTTTGAAAATTTTAGGGGGATTTCCAGTCGCAATGGCATTGTTAAGATTCTGTTGTAATGGTCGTATATATACATGTAATTCTTATGCTGACGTCAACTTATATCTGATATAACCGCCTGATTAAAAAAAAAAGCGTATACAGGTGGTTAGCTCAGTGAGACAATCACAGATATATCAAACACTAAGTAGTACTACGTTCATATAGCAATTGATGTATGTATAATCTCTCTCTCTCTCTCTTCTCTCTCTCTCTTCTCTCTCTCTTTCCTCTCTCTTTCTTCTCTCTCTCTGTTAGAAATGCCTTTATTATAATATTGAATAATTTCCATACATCAAAGAAAAAATAATGTTGATGATCAACGAATTATATTATATAAACAAGTTTTACATGTATAACGAAAATAAAATACATTTTTGAAAAATTTATCTAGATGATTATGAGTATATTTTAACTGAGGTTTTACCCCCCTTTGAAAAACGATAGCACTAAATTGTTCAAGTCTGTAGTTTGGTTTGGTTATCGGACTGTGTATACTATGCACATTCCAAGGGTCG
This sequence comes from Ostrea lurida, assembly GCA_903981925.1. Taxonomy (NCBI): domain Eukaryota; kingdom Metazoa; phylum Mollusca; class Bivalvia; order Ostreida; family Ostreidae; genus Ostrea; species Ostrea lurida. The sequence continues at coordinate 3,961 of CAJDSM010069251.1, forward strand.
ATTACCACGGGACTTCGAAATCGAAGAGAGGTGATTTTCAAGGGGGGGGGGGGACTTAAAAAAATCACAGAAAGTTGTGTGTGTGGGGGGTGGGGAGGCAAACTTCAAATTATGTGAGCAAAAAAAAAAAAAAAGAAAAAAGGTCATTTGAAACACTGAAAAAAAAACCGTGTGGTTGGGGGGAATAAAATACTGAAATTGGGGGGGGTGGTACACAGCTTCTAATTGTGTGTTTTTATGCAGAAAAAAAGTTACTTGACAAAAGGGGGGGGGGGCAAACATACCTTGTTTCCCCCCCCTTTGATTCTTTTACTCTTATATCTTATTTTTTCTATCTTAAGTCATGTATAAAAAAGCTGTTTTGTTTTACTTTTTATAAGTATGTGGGCCTCATGGCTCGCCTGTATGGATGATTTAGTGTCGCTATTCACCAATCTTTACTTGAAATATTTTGATAAGACATGTTTCAAACCGGCGTTGTTAAGTTTTATTAGATCTACCACCGTATCATAAAGGCTTGCAAGCCTAATGGCTCACCTGTACTGCAACTTTTAATCACAATTGATGGTTTTTTACTCGCAGATATTTGTTAAACATATTTAAACAAATTTGTTTAATTTCACCAGATCTTATATAATATTATATAGAATATATATTACGATATAAAAATAAGCCCATGGATCTCACCTGCACACACACATAAAACACCTTGTAAATGTTACCTGCAACTCGGCTATAGCATCTCTGATGCTTTTGATTTTATACAATGTTTAAATATTTTATCCTATTGCGAAAAGCACTGGAAGGGCTAAACGTCATTGGAGTAGAGAGGGGAACACTATATGGTCATATCTGCAGCAGATTTCTGTATTATTTTTATTAAATTCATAATGCCTCTAATGAACACAAATAGCCGTTTATTTTCTTGATGAGCAAAAATACAATCTTTGATTGATGATAAAATAGGAAAATATAACTAACGAAACTAAACTGCCGCATTGGCACTTTGAGAGTGGTCCAATGCTGCATTGGATCTTGAAAAAGTGATCCAATGCCTGCATTGAATCAGTTCATAGCCAACCAATGCTAGTAGTAAATGACGCCATACTGTCCAATGTCTGCATTGAATCAAGAATTCATTTGTAGTCAAGCAATGCCTGCATTGGACGACGCCATACTCGGCCAATGCCTGCATTGAATCAGTTGTTACTGCCCATGTTCTGCATTGGACGACGCCATACTGGTCCAATGCCTGCATTGAATCAGTTTACAGTCGCCCAATGCCTGCATTGGACGACGCCATACTGGCCAATGCTGCATTGAATCAGTTTGTAGCGCTGAATGCCTTGCATGGACGACGCCATATTGGTCCAATGCTGCATTGAATAAGTTTGTAGTTCGCCCAATGCCTGCATTGGACGACGCCATACTGGTCCAAGGCCTGCATTGAATCAGTTTGAAGTCGCTGATGCCTGCATTGGACACGCCATATTGGTCCAATGCCTGCATTGAATCAGTTTGCATTTGCCCAATGCCTGCATTGGACGACGCCATATTGGTCCAATGCCTGCATTGAATCAGTTTGTAGTCGCTGAATGCCTGCATTGGACGACGCCATATTGGTCCAATGCCTGCATTGAATCAGTTGTGTAGTCGCTGAATGCCTGCATTGGACGACGCCATATTGGTCCAATGCCTGCATTGAATCAGTTTTGTATTCGCCCTAATGCCTGCAATTGGGACGACGCGTGTACTGGTCCAATGCCTGCATTGAATCAGTTCTTTAGTCGCTGAAGCTGCATTGGACGACGCCAATATGTGTTCCAATGCCCTGCATGATCAGTTTGTATTCGCTCAATGCCTCATTGAATCAGTTTACAGTCGCCCAATGCCTGCATTGGACGACGCCATACTGGTCCAATGCCTGCATTGAATCAGTTTATAGTAGATCAATGCCTGCATTGGATGGCTTTGTCGACCAACGCCTTCATTGGGGCTTTTGTGACAGAGTTTGGGTTAATGCCTGTATTGGCTCTTGAAATAAGTCGAGTGGTCTACTGCCACTATTGTCCATTTGGAGTCGTCCAGTTCTGTGCTTGACTCTCGAAAAGTTTCGTACAAGGCGAACGCTACGATATGCTGGTATTTCATCAAAGAATAGTTATAAATTTCTGCATTGGCAATAAAATGAAAAGAATTCGCTATATTGTAAATTTTTTTTGCGAGAAATGCCCATGCAGTATTTTATTTCGTAAATAGTGTTGCTGCATTGCTAACTCATTCAAATTCTTCATGTTAAATCATGTTATGTAATAATTATTATCGGGTTCCATTATGCAAAAACATATAATACCAATTTCAAGCGCCCTTGTAATTAGTTTTAAAAAGAATTGCAAAATGGATAAAAGTTGCAACAATTATAATCAACAGTGCATTGATGTTTCCATACCAACTTTCGCCGACCATTTTTGTGATACATAGACGAAACCAAATCCTTTCAATCTGATAACTCATATGATTAAAAACAACTTTCATGATAAATTAACTAAGTTTTTATCATTTTGAGAGTAAAAAGTCAGTATTCCATTTCAATATCTTCATACAATGATCAAATATTATGAAAAAATAATTGAAAAAATTAGTTCAGCGTGCATTATCAGTACAGTAATACTTATTCTCAGTTGACCTTTTGTAATATTTTTTTTAAAACTGCAACCGTGTTGACGGTGGTACCGTTCGGACGAACACCGCAGGTACATAAATTAAGAACTTTATCAGGAAATAGATTTTGCTCCAGGAAAATTTTTGCAGGGTCCATTCTCATTTGAGATTAACACTTGGTATATATTACAAAAATAAGACAATATCTATTTCTATCAGGCTCATGGAGGTATTCCCGGTCTATCCCTTTATATACGCACCTGATATAACTAGCCTCTACCACTCATTTTTCAAATATTTATAATGGTAAAGAACATCTTCAAAGAATATTTTATGTTTATTAATCAAATGCAATTCGTCACATGTGTTACACAGTTGCGCTATAAATGCATGCAATGTCACGGATACAAATATGATTGGTCAAGCTATTTCTCTCTAGAAAAGTGGACAGGCATTCATGTATAGCCAATGTTTCGACTCTGGAAAACGTGTAAATGCCGGAACTGGTGGCGGGTTCCACCCCGATCGATGTACGCCTGGAGTTACTCAAGAAATTTCAACATTTATTTAATACATGCGTATCTATCTCAAGGAAATCAACACTCATTGGTTGTTCTTGTTACCCGTTTGTTAATCCCGAATAGGGAAATTAGAAAAATATTGACGATCATTCGACGCCGGATTATTTGGCCAAAAAAAAGCGTGAACTTTCAAGTTTTTTGCTTCTCGGATAACTTTTTGACGTTTCATTTCTATTAAAACATGTTTTCCTACCGATGTAAACAAGATTATCTTTATGCTTAAAACAAGATGTGTTTGTGAAACACGAATGCCCCCCGGATTCCACATGCCAGTGGAAAGGGATTGCCAAAAGGATTATGCATGTAAAATATGAAAGGTCTATCAATTACCATTCAAAAGTTATGGCCAATGTTTATGTTTTTGAAAAGTAAGTCACATTCTAGGTCAGGAGTTCAAAAATGTTGGTACCAGAGAAAAGGTTATGTCATAAAGAATTCACATGTGAAATATGAAAGTCCTATCATATCCTGCCCATTCAAAAGTTTGGCCAATGTTAAAGTTTTGTAAAGTAGGCCAAACTTCAAGGTCAGGAGGTCAAATATTTTGGTATCAATAGAAAGGGCTTGTCATAAGGAATACACAATGAAATATGAAAGTCCTATCACTTACCATTCAAAAGGCATGACCAATATTAAAGGTTTTCCTGCAGACAAACAAACAGACGGACAAACCAAAAAACTATATGCAAATCGAAGATTCTGGGGGGGGGGGGGGGGGGGGTTAAAAAAGAAAGCCTCTATGAGAACCAATATGTTTTTCAATTTTTCCAAATTAAACGACTTGAAGGATTGTCGATTTTTTTTTTACACTCACCAATTGGGATTAACACAATCTAAATCCGGGACAGGAAACATATGAAAACGGATTAATAACAGTAAGTGTTGAGCTCCTTGTGACAGATGCATGCACAAAGGAATAGTTTGTCTGACACTGTTAAACAAATCAAAACATTTGAATTAAAACGCCGATCAAAGTGTAAACCATCACCGGTTCAGGCATTTACACATTTTCCATAAGGTTTGCGAAGAGAATTGGATGTCTGTCCACTTTTCTAACGAGAATAACGATAAAGCTACCTATGAAAAAATACCCCAATTTATAATGAACACACATAATTAGTAATCTGAACTTTTCCGATAAAGTGCAAAGTATGATTAACATATTCATGGTCATATGTAACTTATGTATATGTATGTGCAAAATAACAGTAATGCTGATGTAATATACAAATGGACATTAACAAATCCCAGAAGGCGGAAGGCAATCTTCATGGTTCTGGTAACACATGTCCTTTGGTCACAAGATGGCCATCTCTGAACAGAAACAGTGCCGGCCAGACACACACGGAAGTAGTTTTACCCTTCCTTCCGTGAAAGGCAAACTCCGCTCTAGATATTGTGTCCTTTTCGTGAAGACAATGTAAATGCATCGGCGGATCCTGAATACACATATACCATGTAAGTTCAACGCATTTATCAATGTAAGCAATAACTTTAGGATCTTTGGAATTTTCTTTGAAAACTCGTTCCAAATGCTTCTGTTGGAATACCTAGAGAAAGAGGTAAATATGGATATTAACTCTCAAGTGATTCATTCTCTTACAATCATTCATCATATTGTAATAATTTTGCAAATGTTTTGATATAACTAATAACATTATCATATTGCATAAGACAAAGTCAAATTAAAAAAAAGACGTGCTTCATAAACACGGATTGTCCCAAGAGTGACTCTTTGTAATGATTAAATAGTGTCATATATAGTTCTATTATATTGCTAAATATCATTCCTCTACCTCTAAATTCGAAATTTGTTTGGAAGGTTAACACTTCGGACAGAATCGCATTATGACGGACAGGACAAAACAATATCCTCCATCTTCAAGAGTTGAGGGAAGCGGGTGCATAGAACAAGTTTATCAATATTCTTTTTTACACTGTACAAACAGGCTGGTATGAACCACAACGCTTTATTCCAGCATACTTCCTGAAGCGCATTGTGCTGGCATGAAGCATTGCAGACTCGCAGTTAATATCTTATGTTGGTTTTTTTTTTTTTTTTTTTTTTTTTTTTTTTTTTTTTTTTTTTTTTTTTTTTAAATGGAATATGTTTTTGCTATATCTACATTCTACATGTTTTCATTTCTGTTCGAATTTCCAGCCGTTAAAATAGACTGCACTACTACATTGCTATCATGCGGCTTGCATTCATGAGGAAATGGCTAGCATTGGCAAAGATACCGAAGACAAAGCATTGGAAATATAAATAAACGTAAATATAAGATGTATCAGTATATGATTAAATTTTAGACACCGCTTCACCTTTGACGCTTCCCTGACGGTGTAAACAGCTGCCTCTTTTCGGTACTTCACGGCATATTCTTTCGCCAGTCGATCATATTCCGTTTCTTTTTGTTCGGACCGCATGCTCTTTGTTTTTAACTAAATAATAAAAAATAATACATATTAGATCATTTCAATGTAGTTAGATGATCCTCCTTTAATTTCCCTCAGTATACACTTGAATTATTTTTATTCAAGAAATGAATGGCATTTTTGAAAATGCATGAGGGCATGCATGGACTGCACTACGTTTTGCGCCAGTCTATGCTTAGAAAGTATGCTAGCGTGAAGCGTTGCTGTTCATACTCAGGTACATGTATTTTCAAAAAAATAATAATTTTTTTTTTCATTTTGCTTTCCTGTCGGTCACAATTCCCAGTCGTGAAAATAATATTACATATTATTTGTCAATATTTACACGCACACTGTTCACATTCATGATGAAATGGCCAGCACTTCAATTGGTAAATGTCGAAGACATAAAATATATAATACTATATACAATACTTTATAATGATACATACGTGTATGTATTATCACGCACAAATGCATCCTTGGTACGTGTAAATTATATCTATACAAAAAGGCGAAGTTAACACTGTGTCAAACGTAATCATAATCCAAAAAACATATACAAAATCGAGTGTAGGGCAACACGGACCTCCGACAAAAGCGAAGGTAGGATCAGGTGCCATGGAGGAGTAAGCATCCTCTGCTGACCGGTACAACTATGATAGCTCATCAGCGAAAAATTACACATACATGTTTTACAATTTGACTGCAACATAAGAAACAATAAACGACATGCTCCAAGTTTTTGTTACAAAATCAACCTTTTTTTTTATTGATTCTCTGATTATTTCAAGCCTGAACATGATCGTGTCGTTACCTACATTACAAGTTTGTTTCTAGCTGGCAAAGAACTGTCACAATATATAGCTTTAGATTTGTTACAACATGTACATGTAGATGAGTCATTGATACTGTTGAAAATATTCAGCACTCATAACTCTGCATTTTTTTAACGGAATTGGATTCAATTTTCATTTCAGTTTTTTTTTTATGTAGATGTACCCCTTTTACTATGAAGGAACTAAGCCACGCCCAACACATGTACATGTACTAACACCGATCGATATTTTTAGCAAAAGAAAGAAATATAGACTTCACCTATTCTTTATTGAACACATATACTTCATATCATCAAAATTGAACACTTTACCTCGTCTTCATTGGAGAAGGTTATTGAACTAATCATAGCATTTTTGATGTGTTGTAGATGTGAATCAGCCCTTTCTGCAGAGAACTCGTATGCTGCCTGTAATTATAGTAAATGTTTATAATTTTAAATATGCCAAATCTAATTCTAAAATGCCATTCACGCTCACACAAGTCACTTTAAAATTCTTATCGCATGATTTTTTTTTACCCCATACTGTGACCCCAACCTAGCCCCAGTGAGTGACGACATACGTGGGGCCCGTACTGGGGGGGGGGGGGGGGTTGCAAATAGAAAAATGGGCTATTAAAGTCAGAATTTACTCTGAATATTGCCTATTAATTAGTAATTCACAGATATTCTCTTTGAATCTTAAGAAAATTTGCTAAGACGTAATTAATACGGATTTTATATATCCATGACTGTTGCCAGGCCCGTACACACGGGTGGGGTTGCATTCGCACCCCCCTGCAAAATGCACTGATAAAGTAAGATTTCATTCTGTACATTGACTATTAATCAATTTGCCTAAAATATCGCACCCCCCTCCACAAAAATCTGGGCACGGGCCAGACATAACTGTACATGAATTAATAAAACACGGGAGATGCCTCAATCTTGCTGTTCTGGAGAAGGTTAAGGTCATAAAACCAAATATGATAATTATGATGAAAGGTCTTAACATAAGAAATACTTTTTAAAAATTCACCCCAGCCTGGGGTCGAACACGCCACCTACTGCACCCACCGCCTAGCAAGATCGTCAAACCCAGCGCATAAGACCGATCGGCCATAACAACCTCCTTTAAAAAAGGAGGATTGTTATGTTCCTAAAGCGCTTCTAATACAGTCGCCATTGTTCAGAGTTTAAGATATTTATAAGGAGAATGGATCTTTTGATGCAATTGTATAGAATACTTCATATAAGGCACAAACATACAATTATAACTTAATCCCTAGG
>CAJDSM010069256.1:382-11276 GCA_903981925.1 Ostrea lurida
GACAGGAAAATTCAAAAAGAAGACTATTTGAATTAAAAACGGCATCATTGTATATAATATCAAATTCGTAGTTATTTGCGCTGATCAGAGTTGTGTTTAACAAAGTACTTTATTAGTGAATGATCACTAGATATGAATATTTCTTTCACATTTTTCTTGAAGTAGCAATCACTTATGCTGTAAAAAGTATAGTTGAAAATCTAAATAATCATGACTAGCTACGACCTCAATTATTTTCTATGTTCACTCATACATTTTTGGACCCAGTTTATCGAATATCTGTAATTGCGACCTTCATTTGAGTTTGTGGTATTGCCATCACTCATTTGATTTATAAATAATTTGCAACACGCGTATGCTTCAAATAAAACATAAATCGTTTTACAAAATCGCACAAAGAGAATTACATTTATTGGTAAATATTGTCTCATAAAGGTTTCAACTTTAATTATTTGATTGATATGTTTAAATAATTATTAATGATCAACATGACCTGAGAATTGGCAAACACAAATGCTATCCTAGGAACCATGAACCTTCCAACCAGCATGATTGACAACACAGATTTACATTTAATATTAACATTTATACTTTATACTTTTGAATCCTGTCAATGCAGAGAAAAAACATAATGCTATGTTGTGGTGATAAAGGCTGCATAGACAAAATTTGTGGGGGGGGGGCAACCAGTGAGCCCAATTTAACTACTCACGAGGGGACAGAGCGGGAACCTATGTCTGCATGGGTATCCAGATCTGAATGAGTCCCTGCGTTCTAAGGTGGGAGGTAATCCTGCCTTTGTAGTCCGTCCCCTGTGTGCTATCTAGTTTGGGGACCATGGACAGAGCAAATGAGTAATGCCGTCCTACCTTTGCCGAGGCATGAACTAGCCTGTTGCACACCGACCCTTAGTTGGGAAGTGGGTGTCGCCCCAACGAATTGCCAGCCGTACATCTTGCTCGTAGAAACAATTTAAGATATTTATTGTCTTTTAAACATCTTGATACATAACTGTTTATGATACACCACTCTACCTTAATAAGCAGGTGATTAAAAGGAAAAGGTTTCGGGGCAGAAACAGTTTTCACCTGCCTCTATGTACCCCAGTATCCGACCATCTGAAGTAAATGTGACAGTGAATATACTAAAAATTACATAAACTACTTCGTTTGCATTGGTTAATACAAGAAATTTATTTATGTTCACTTCTTTTATCTGGTCATTTTTTTCGAATGTGGTCTCAAAGCTGCTTGAGAAATGTTCACAGATGTCTGAATGGATGTATTCCAACGGATCTGGAAATGAAAAAATTTGACAGCACAACTTCACACACATTTTTGTTTGTTGAAAAAATACCAGTAGTTATAGAGTGGCTTAGCAAATATTTTGTCTAGTGGTGATATCCGTTCTGAAGTGAGCAGTAAGACCCTCCCTTCTCTCCTGTTTGTGAACAACGGGACACCAAAATGACTAGTGCCTCCCTACCTAAAAGCAGTGACGTACGCATCAAGTCCTGTAACATCACGAGCCTTGTTGGGGAGTGGATGTTAGCCCCAAGTAATTTTGCACCGGTGGAACCCCTGGTACCAGCATTAATGGCGAACGAGTATTGAGGCAGAAACTATCATCACCTGCAGCTATGGACGCCTCAGTCCCGCAACAGCATTATTTAAATGTCCTCTACACGAATCGTTATGGCTTGAAAGGTTTTGATATAATATTGTATATTGATGAAAGTATGAGCATATTCCAAGACACGGACCAAACAGTCTACAAGAAATACAAATTTTCGAGTCGGACAAACACGGCCCCTGGACACATCGTGATATTAAATTGGGTAAACGGAACAATTCAAATTGATATCATTGCAAAGAACGATATTGTAATTAGTTTTATACAACAATTCCTCACGACAAATTAAAATCTAGGCTTTTTCAAATAATACATGTAGATAATTCCTTTTTGGACAAAAACTGTTTCCGAAAATACAAGTTTCTGGTCGTTGGGAAACAAGATGCATATTTTGTTAGAAACCACTCTGATTGCCAAACAAATACTCTGAAGTGGATATCAAGAGCATGTTTGGGTTTCTTAAAGATGATATTTATGGTCGTTTGGATACCATGTTTTTCAAGCAATATGTTGGTATTCTTAAGGCACTAATTGTGCACCCTTATTGGGGAACTTATTTTTTTTTTATTCATATAAAGCAGAATTTGTACAAAAAGTGTTCCGGAAAAAAAAAAATTGCCGTGTCCTTTAACCTAATCCATTTAGATAAATATAGACAATGTCGTATCAATTAGAATTATTAAATTTTTATAATTATGTTCATTTTATATATCCCGACGAACTCGAAATAAAAATACTACAGAATTTGACAGATCTGTTTCGTATCTGGATATTTTAATTAATATTGACGTCTAATGGCAGCTGACATCTACATGATATGATAACATGAACTTTGCAATCGTCAACTTTGCTTTCTGTGTAGTAATATACACTACCACCTGCTTATGGTGTGTATATCTCTCAGGATGATTCGATACACAAGAGCATGCCATGCGTATGAGGCTTTTTAAGCGAGATAATCTATTATCTAAAAGGTAGATGTTGCAGGGCTATAAACGATTCTCGTTTAAATTCATCATTTCGCAAATCCCACCATCGCTATAATGACCTTGTGTGCGATTACAAATTATCATAATGTAAAGGCAAAGATAACAAACAGTGACCAATCTCGTAAGTCCAAATAGAATATAAAAACAAGAGTTGGGCAATCACGGACCCTGGACACACCAGAGGGTGATCAGGTGCCTAGGAGGAGTAAGCATCCTTGTTGACCGGTCAAACCCGCCGTGAGCTAATAGTCTTGATCAGGTAAACGGAACAATCAGTAGTCAAATCAGTGTGTGAAAAAGGCTTAACAATGGCTATGAAACACATCAGACGCATTTGACTCAATGATGGTCATATTGGTAAACTAAATTGTTATACACGACATAAAACGACCATAGAATTTACGAAATGCTGCTCTCAAAGTCATGTGCGGACTGATTTGTTTCATAACCTTTGTTAGACTGTCATTTTCGTACTTGATTTAACGACGGGTAACCTGTTTACTTTGTTTCGTCTACGGGTTCACAGCGGGTGTGACCGATCAGCAGAGGATGCATGATACCTGATCATGTCTTCGCTTTTGTCAGAGGTCCGTGTTGCCATACATTTGATTTTGTATATATGTTTTTGGTGACTATGTTTACCTTTAACACATTGTTTATTACACCAATTTATATTTGAAAAGCGTCAGACAGTATCAGCAAAATAACAATTTGTATCAGTAAATCAAGCCATTATAACGCCCATGAAATTCCCGACTTGGATTTAGACAAAATGACCATGAGGGTTTGCAAAATTTTCAGTGATCGTTCCCTAAAGTTCAATTATTAAGGAAAATCGCCTTTTACCTTACCTTACTTATCCTGAAATTAATATAAAAATGCAAACAGACATTTTTTTTTCTTCACAGAATTCAATAAGTGCAAAGCAAAATTTTCCCCGCGAATATGGGTTTCTTTTTAAATATTTGTTTTCGTTTAATTAACAGCACATTTGTTTTACTATATAGATATAATCCTATTTCACGAAAATGAATTTTGATACATGTATAAGATAAGTTTATCTGAATGCTATATCTTGTAGGGACGTGTATCAAACGTTTCCTTTGCAAGTTAAGTAAAATATAAAATTGAATGTCCAGAAAGCATTCGGGTTCTTCCAAAATTAATTGCAAATAAGTTTGCAATTTGTTTCTACTATAATCTGGATAATTTTTCAAACACTATATGTATGCTACGAGGATTTGTCATCAATATTCTTATTTCTTGGTGTAATTGTAGGAATAAATATTCAACACTTTCTATGATTAAGAATATATGTCATTCAATCACCATGTAGTGGGAAAGTGCACGAGAGTCATATTGCCAAAATTGGATATGAATTATTTTATCATCGGCAATGTTTTCAAGTACATGTTGCTTTTCTTCTATTTGCTTTCTATGCTACAAATGTTGCCACTTCTGCCTACCGGGTGCATTAAAAAGTTGAGTTGCCGCGCTCTGAAAATTGTCTGTGAAAATATTTTATCTGGTTTTTCTTTATCATGACACGAAAGCGAAATGAAACGACGTTGTTAAAATCATAAACCATACTAAACATAAACTCGTTACCTAGTTCCCTATAATTTTCTTTTGGAATCCAAATTCAAATGAATGGGATAAAATGCCCTATTGATTGACATGTTAATGTAGAAAACAAGGTGACTTTACAACAGCGGCACAATTGAATGATAGCGGGGGAGGACTGAGGACCAGAACAAATAGATATGTATGGGATATATTTTCTGTGCTGGGGCTTATTGCTACTTACTGGTGAGCCTTTTTGCATATTAATGTCCATTCTGTTTTTCTTAACTGAAATAGAAACATATTTTCCAAGAAATTATTTAAAACAAAATAACTCAATGAGAATGAAATTGTAACAAATTACAAAAAAATAGCTAATTCCTTCTTTTTTTTTCTCTCTCTCTTTTTTAATACAAGTGATTCGGTATGAAAACAATACTAATCCTTGAAATAAGTATATTTTCAACGTACATGCTAAATACAATCCAACGAATGTTGTTAATAGTGAATTATATATTTTTTTAAAAAATCAAACGCCGAAAATTAGTCCAGTCATTTGACATTTTCAGATCGAATTAACTGCAAAAGAACTAAATTGCATTCTGTGCGATACTTTATGTCATCAATATTAACATATCATATGTCCTCAAAAATACTCTTGGTGGAAAACCTTGAAATTTGAGTTCAAACAAAAAGAAACCTTGTTTCGCCATAATACGAGGCAGCTTCCATCAACATTTGATTTTTCTGTTTTTGATGACGCCATCAATTCTCCAATGTATTTAAACTAATTGACAATTCATATACCTTGGTATATAAAGATGTGCCGCTGGAATAGGTAGTTTTTTAAGAAGTCAAATACTGTAAAGGGCTTTAATTTCGCGAGGCTAACATTTCGCAATTTTTCTCTATTAGCATTTCGCGATGGTTTAAATTTCGCGGATAGTAAATATTCTAAGCTAGAATCATATATTCAAATACATTGAACAGCACTTCGCGATGGTTTTATATTCGCGATAGTCGATATAATCGCGAATAGAGCGAAAATAAAACCCACGCGAATATTTCCCCCTTTACAGTACATCAATTAGATTCAATATCCATCAATCTGTTATATCAATGAGTAGATAATATGACAAACCATTACATCAATGAGTGGTAAATGTTCCGCTGGAAGTCATCCGCTAATAAAATTTGTTGTCATTAAATTTTATGAGATTTCCCCCTACTATCAAAACATCAATAGTCGCAATGTTTAATTCATTAGAGATTATTCGTAAATGAGAGCAATAATACATTTTAGGACGGCGGGTGTGACCGGTCAACAGGGGATGCTTACTCCTCTTAGGCACCTGATCCCACCTCTGGTGTGTCCAGGGATCCGTGATTGCCCAACTCTTGTTTTTGTATTATATTTAGGACTTACGAGATTGATCACTGTTCGTTATATTTGCCTTTACATATTACATGTACATAGAAATTGTGTGAAAATATTAGTCATCCAGTGATGACGCATAAGATAACTCGATGTACTTTTCATTAATTTGTTGTTGTCGCGAATGTTATGGAGTGTGAATCTGTACACCGCCATTGACATAATTTATATGTTTCCTATGACATGGAGGGTCGTGGAAGTATTATTATTAATTGTGTTTGGGTTTCATGCATCTGTACTCGTGATGGAACCGTTTTGTGATCAGGTATGTGGAGTTACTCCGACTGCACGGCGCGGGTTCATTTGGTGGATGGATGATGGAGTTTGGAAGTTGATAATCCATTAAATAAAAGGGTAAATGTTTGTTTGTTTCCAAATGTGGTTCATCGGATTTTTTAAAACTCGTAGAGATTTACACAGTACGTTATTCAGTTTCGTACAGAAAGGGGGATGTTTCGCGGTGGTGTTTACATTTACACTTTCAAGAACATAGATATGTGCAGTAATTGAAAATGACGGGCCTGTTTTATCTTAACCAATTTCTTGGCAATCACATACACCCTTTGTTGTTTTCAAATTTTGAAGAATTTATCAACATCAGTGCCAATTTCATCAATATTCCTATAATATCGATTTATTGGAAATTCTATCACCCTGATCCAGCTACTCATTTTGTCACGTGGCGTACGAATATATACTGTTGTTAATATGAAAAATATATCATATGAGTGTTATCAACAGGATAAAGGGGTAAATATGTGATAAATATTACGTATCAAAAATATAGAAATCATTATATATACATATACAAAAGGAAGACTGCCATAAGGGGCAACACTTCACGAATAGTACATACACAAACCCTCATAGCAGTACCGCAGGAAGACATGTCCCTTCCCTGTAATAAAAGGAAAAGCATTTATAAGCACATTGATAATTCATAAAACAGTTTCACATTTAATCTCATTTTTAATTTCACATATATAGCAGATTTTTTTAAAGTACATTTTAATCTCCATGTCTGTTTCTGGTTTTTCTTCAAATCTTAATTTCAATTTTATTTTGTATGTAAGAAACACAATAGATAAAAAAATAAGTGTTTTATATCATATCTCATTTCATGGTTATTGCATAATGTTGCACCATTTATTCCATACAATTACGGATTTACTATTGTTCAATAAATTATACAGAAGCTTAAAAATAAATTCTACAAGTTGCTTTTCTGTTATGACTGCTATTTTCGATGTATAAATTGATACTCTGAGTTCCTTGAAGTCCACATTGAATTGTTTTGTCCAAGTTTTCTCAGAATAATGTTTATAATTTTTTTAACATATTACATTTTTGGCATCTGATGTGATATCTGGAATGTAAAGGCAAAGATAACGGACAGTGATCAATTTTGTAAACTCCATATAGAATACAAAAACAAGAACTGGGCAAACACGGATCCATGGACACACCAAAGATGGGATCAGGTGCCTAGGAGGAGTAGGCATCCCCAGGAATCTAATACCAATTAAAGATATTTTTCCATTGTTGCTCAATAAGTTCTTATATTATTAAACTTGCATCTATTTGTGTTTTGCACCTTTTCAAAATGTTTGAATGTTCTTTGAATTCAATCATACTCACAAATCCAATAGGATTTGTTCTGTATGGCATTAGAAAAATATTCATATCATGGAATTTTCCGTCGTGGTCAAATAGATCCTTTACTTATGAATTGACGAAGTAAACAATGTGTTCACCGTAACCATAGTCCAACAATATATATGCAAAGTTGATTGTAGGGCAACAAAGGCGAAGGCAGGATCAGGTGCCATGAAGGAGTAAGCATCCTCTGCCGACCGTTCAAACCCGCCATGGGCCCTTAGTCGAAACAAAGTAAACGGGATTACTGTCGTCAAATCTAGTACAAAAATAACAGTCTAACAAAGGGTATCAAACAAACCAGTCAACATATGACTTAGAGATAATTTGTAATCGCAAACAAGATCATTATAGCGACCGTAGAATTTGCAAAATGAAGACCTTTTACGATATTTGTTGTAACCCTGCTACATCAACTTGTTTGTTAGTAGTGTGCCTCGCTTTAACAAGTCCTCATATGCATAGCTTGCTCTTGCGTTTCAAATTAACTGAGATGTATACACACCATAAGTAGTTGATAGTGGTACATTACTACATAGAAAAGGACAGTTGACGATTTCAAGTTAAAGTCATTACGCTTATCATTTAATGTAGTAGTAAGTTTGCCATTAAAATCACTACTTTAAGTAAATATCCAAATATGAAACAGATATGTCAGATTCTGTGGTGTCCTTTATTTCGAATTCGTCAGGAATATTACCAAATGGACATAATTATGAAAAATATGATTGCTAATTGAGAAGACATCATCTTTATGTCTATATATAACGTCGAAGGAC
This sequence comes from Ostrea lurida, assembly GCA_903981925.1. NCBI lineage: Eukaryota > Metazoa > Mollusca > Bivalvia > Ostreida > Ostreidae > Ostrea > Ostrea lurida. Next base: position 8,437 of record CAJDSM010069256.1, read on the forward strand.
ACAGCAATGTCCTGAATGGCGCATTTCTAAAATATCATTAAACATGGCTATGTGCAGAATTTTGCAAATTATATGTTCAAACAGATATTTGAAATATCAACATTACAGATTTTTACGTCCATATTTTTTATAGAACTTTCCGGCCATCATCTAGCTGCGGAAATGAACGCGACAAATTAATACATTGTTACTTCGCCATTTTATATTCTATAGAAGCAGATTCTTATACCACTACAGACACAAGCCCCGGAGGAACATATTTTAAAGCAGGTAATATTAATGATGCAAAGTCAGATATATTTGTTTCTTATAGGTTCGTCTTTAGACGGGGTGAATGATGGTAAAACGATTCATCAATGTTTTCTTTTTTATTTTCATTTTTCTAAAGAGGCGAAGATAATGAACACTGATAAATCTTGTAAATCCGTACGAGGATACAAAACAAGTGCTGGGCAAACACGGATCACTGATTATATCATGTATGAGTGCGTAGGAAGAGTAACCATCTCCTGTCGACAGGTCACACCCACCGTGAGACCATTGTCTTGATTAGGTCAACAGAGGTAAATGTAATTCATAGTCAAAATCAGTGTAAAAAGAAAGGCTTAACAAATGCTATAAAACACGTCAGATAGTATTGGGTTATATTGATAAACTAAATTATCATAACCACCGTTAATTGATTGATTTCAATCTAAATTATTTGTTTGTTTTTCGTCCCGTTGAGAATATTTCACTCATATTGAGACGACACCATTGCTGGTGAAGGGCTGCAAATTTAGACCTATGCCTAGCATCCATGGCTTTAAACAGTGAGGGTTCTTCTGCGTGCCACACCTACTGCGACACTGACCTCTGTTTTTAAGGTCATATAAATACTCGCGTTTCTCACTTCTAAATGCTAAGCTCTTGGCGATGGAGCAATCACTACCCATTTTCATGTCTTAAGTTTGACGAGGACGGATGCGAACACAAGTTCTCACACGTTGAGGAAGTTGAGATACATGTACATATAAAGGCGATGCTGTAATGTTGCCAAACAAAAAATGGAAGTTGACGAATGAGAGGTGAAATTATCATGTTTGTGCAAAAATTGGGTTTTTAGTTTGCTGTTAATGTCTATGTTCAATAAAACATCCAAGTACGTAATATAAAGCATAATTTGTTTCAGAAAATATTCGTAAAACTGCACATTCAAAATCACATATAAAAAAATGAAAATGATTACACATGAATAGATAAAAAAATATTTGTAAAAAAGATCAATTTGTAAAATACATCATTCATTATCATGTTTTGTTTTATTTATGCACTGCAGAATTGAACTGAAAAATGCATAAATCATTTTTTTTTTTTTGGAATATTTTTAATTTAAGTTAATTAAAACTTCCATTTTTCAAAAGAACAGAACATGAACTATTTCTATTGTTTACACATTTTACACTGAATGCTATTATCTTTCAGTGAATTGTACAAGTCTCGATGTCAAAGTTCTAGATATGACTCCTATGAACGATAGCTATCTCTATATCGGTTCTACGGCCGAGGTCAGTGTATCTATTGGCCTGCCTGTGGGATTTATTGAAAGGCTGCAAATCGACCTGACCCATCATGGGGAAAACATTGACTTTGACAACATGGAGAGCTATCACAGTGGCAACATGACTTACGCTGACACCCAATTTGTATGGCCGAGACAGCCCCTTGTAAGTAGAGCATCTATCTTTTCAAAACCATTGCAATGCAGTATACAAGTACACTAAATTGCTTTCATCATTTGGGTTTTTTTTAGTCATAATATAAACAAATTAAAGATACAATAACATCATTCCAATATAAATAGACGAAGTCAGCATGTTGTTAAACATAATCATAATCTAAAAAACAAAAATATCAAATCGAGTGTAGGACAACGCGGACCTCCGACAAAAGCGAAGGCAGGATCAGGTGCCATGGAGGAGTAAGCATCCTCTGCTGACCGCTCAATCCCCCGTGAGCCCTTAGTCAAAATAAAGTAAACGGGGTTACCCGTCGTCAAATCTAGTACAAACATGACAGTCTAACAAAGGGTATCAAACAAATCATTCAAACACGACTTAGTGATAATTTGTAATCGCAAACAATGTTATTATAGCGACATAGAATTTGCAAAATTATGACTTTAAACGAGATTTGTTAAAACCCTGCAACATCCACTTTTTTGTTAGTATTTGGTCTCGCTTTAAAAAGTTCCTAATACGCATAGCATGCTCTTGCGTATCGATTCAATTGGGAGATATACACACCAGGTGATAGTGGTATATCACTAAATAGAAAGGGAACGTTGACGATTGCCAAGTTACAGTCATCATGCTTATTACATAATGTAATTGTCAGTCCTCCCTTAGAGTCAATATTAAGTAATATATCCAAATATGAAGCAGATATGTCAGATTCTTTGGTGTATTTTATTTCGAGTTCGTCGGAATAAAGGGTCTATGCAATGAAATCGTATTTTATTGTGATTGCAAAGGAATTTCTTCACTGAGTTAAACGTAAAAAAACCGCATCACAATCGGCGCAGAAATAACATAGTTATCGACCCCGTAATATGGCTATTTTTACCTGTTTTCAAAATCCAATCAAGCAAAAATAGAAACGACCGAAAACGAGGCTCTGACGTCACATCGGCAACAAGTATGGTGGCTAGTATATAATACATAGGCAGTTTACAGCCAGTTTATGCAGTGATGCAAGCCTTGTTTCATCCGAATCAAACGTATTTAACAATTCTAATATTCGAATTAGTCCTACAACCGTATCTTCTTTGAACCTGAGGCTGATATAGACGAACATCTCGC
>CAJDSM010069274.1:81-11891 GCA_903981925.1 Ostrea lurida
TTTAGCTTTTTATGATGTATACTTTTTTTGATAAAGTTGTTCTATTCAAACCTGATGTCAGTAAATCTTTGATGCATCTTTAACATTTTTTTTTTCACTTTCTTACAGTTATTGATATCTAATGTCTCTAATGTCAAATCTATATTGTAGAAACTTTTCATACTAAAGAAAAATTGGTTTCCTCCTCCTTCTTCTGTGTTCCTGTATTATTGGTGATGACGAGCACATTCCACTGTCAATTGTTTCTGGAAGAAGGAGAACTTGTATGATCCATAGATGATGGGTTTCTCACAATTCCTCTGGCTTTGAAATCTACTGTTTGTAATTCATTTTGTTGACCAAGTTCGGGGAAAATGGTCTGTACATCATGGTTAAATGTCTTGCTTTAAGGCGGTGATACTACATCATAAAAATGGCTGACTTCCTTTAATGATAAAAATATCAAACAATACTTGTCTATTCCATATAGAATTGAATTGCCTCAATTAAGCTTAATAGCTCTGTTGGTTAATTCACCAGACTGCATTGGTTAGCAGATTGTTGGCCAGCCTTTCATATTTTTGAATATAGAATCCAAAATTCTGTGGCCATTTTGGTGATGTTTTACATGAGCTGATGTATTTTTCTCTTGCAGGTCCTGGCTAATGGTGATTGTTTAGGTATTTACATATTTCCTCTTCTTCTGTCGATTGTAGTCTACACGATTTGAATCAGTTTATTTTGTTGTTTCAGGGCATCTGTAACACATTTCTTATGTTAAAAAAAAACCCAGTGCATTTACTGGAAGTTTTGTGTAGAAGTACTCCAGGATTGATGTAGGCAATTTGATCCTTGCCGTCTAGAATCGCTCGTGAAAATCTCTTTAGGCTTGCTTTGCACATTTTCTCCAGTTCAGAGTATTTGTTGCTGTGCTCCATTACCACATTGGTCTCTTTTGTAGGTTATGACGAGCATCTATTTGTGTGGGCAGCAGACAGATGAAGCAGCCTTTGGCAGACACTCGGCTGGGTGGAGGGATTCTTGGAGAGTAAATGGCACCCACAGCATCGTGGGCAAAATCCTGACTCTACAATGTTATAATGGCTATCATGTAGTGGACTGCTTGAACATGTATTAGGGTAATTATTGTTCTGTGTTTATAGTAAACTGAAAAATTAATGCAATTCTTCTATATAATGATTACATCATTAAGTAATTTAAACCTAATAATTTCATTATCTTTTGAAGAGTTTTGAAATTCAATTTACTTGATAGTTTAGCAATTTAATACTCTGTAAGCAGTTTTTTTTCCTCGGGGTGAAGTACATGTTTTTGCTTATTTCCAGTGGTTTGGTATTCATGCTATCAATTTTTTGATAGCTAAACTTGCACCCAAATGTATCTGAATCACAATACATATTTTGCAAGAAGATAAATCTGTATGGCAGTTGATACACATGACGTAGCCACTTTTTCATCTTGGAAGGTAAAGTAGCCAGTGTTTTTTTTTAGTCAGTTGTCTCTAAATGGCAGTAAAATGTCTTTAAAATAGTATCACACTACAATGTTTATCAATTTACAACCTGTGGAAAGTCATGCGATGTCTGCCAAAATATATTAGCCTAAAAATTATTTGAGTATACCTATGTCTTGAAATTTGCCATATATTTTACACCTGCAGAAAAAAACTGCTACATGGTATTGGTTGGAATGGAAAAACTTACAGTTTTGTATTTCTAATTGGTCAGGAAAAATTTTAACGTCATCTGTTTGACTTTCCAAGTGGGATTACAACACTTAAATTTTTTGTTAGTGTAAACAGGCCTGAGGCCAAGATTTTGCTTACATATACCTACTGCTAGTCACAGTGTATTCATTAACTTGTGTATTGTCTGTATTTGTATTTAACGATTATATATGTATGTTTATGCCATTTGGGCCCTGATTTGGTAAATAAATACTACTAACTACTTTATATTGAATATGCTACGAAACGTTCCATTTTAAAGCAGATTTTTTCAAATTAAGAAGTTCATTCTAAACACAATTATAAACAGTGTCTAGTGTTTTCTCAACATCTCATATTGTTTTAACTGAATTTCCTACAAAGCAAATCTTTTTTGTAACCAAAAAACAAGGCTCGAGCCTTGTTTACATAGCGAAAATTTTTGGCGGTGTATTCTTACTTGTAACTCAAACAACTGAGCTCAAGATTTTGCTGAACCAACTGGGAAAGAATAACTTGAAAAGCATTTTAAACATAAAATTGGAATCTAAAAATTTGAACATTTTTAATTCAAAAACGTGTCAATGTCCCTTTTAAAGGATCTGTATATTACCTTTATTGTACTTTGAACCATGGGCACTATATGCTACTCGCATATATTTATGGAATTTCATTTGTATATTTTTTCTGAACAGATGGAGAATGTTCTTACTGCATCATTATCGGAAAAGGATGTTTTCCCTGGGATATGGCGACTGGTGTTACCAATTGCTTCTACTGACAATCTCATAGCATACATGTTTTTTACAACGCATTCTCTGCAATTATGGGCACTTCACCATCCCAAAGTGAAGACGTGCGATGAAATTATAAATCCCTGAACTAAACAGGAGTTCTTTTCATCTTCTAAGTGAATGAATATGATGTAGTCTGGTATATGAGCAGTTTTTATCGTCCTACTCAGCTCTTTCATTCTAAAGTTACGAGGAGTGGTCATGATTCACAACCTCTTGATTCCTGAATTTTTTTATTAGTCCCCTACCGACGAAGTCGACGGGGGACTTTAGGTTTTGCATCTGGTCCCCGTCCATCTGTCCGTCTGTCTGTCCGTCCATCCGTCTGTCTGTCGTCAGTCCGGTAAACTCAGTTTTTCCACACTTTTTTTCTCACTGCTTGCAGGTATTCATTTTGATATTTGGTACATTGGCTTGCCATACCAAGTTACAGATCAAGTTCGAGTTTGGTTTCGATCGATCCATATTCACTGAGTATATGGCCCTTGGAACTAGAAAACTTCATAAATTGTCAGTTTTCCGCACTTTTTTCCTCACTGCTTGCAGTTTATTCTTAGATATTTGGTACATTGCTTTGCCAAACCAAGTTACAGTCAAGTTCGAGTTTGGTTTTGACGATCCATATTTCATGAGTTATGGCCCTTGGACTTAGAAAACTTCATAATTGTCAGTTTTCCCGCACTTTTTTCTCTGCACTGCTTGCAGATATTCATTGATATGTTGGTACATTGCTCTGCCATACCAATTTACAGATCAGTTCGAGTTAGGTTTCGAAATCGATTCATTTTTCCACTGAGTTATGGTCCTGTTGTCCTATCCTGGCTTTACCATAAATATGATCGATATGCTATATAATGCAATTAGATATTGTTGGCAGTCCAATAATTTTTTGTAATCGGTAGGGGGATCTATGTATTGCTATGCAATACTCTCAGGAATTGCTTGTTTACTTCAGAGACTGTAAGTTAAGACGTTGAATTACATTAAAAATTTTGAAATGAATGATGGATGGACTACATTTCATATTGATTACTATTTTTGAATTTGATGTCACAAAGTTTATGAAATATATGCACTTTTCCAGAAAAATTGTCAAAAAATATCACCTATTTTAGGCAATTTTTACATGCAATAATATCAGGCCATATATATTCTCCCATAAACATAATTTATATTGAATGATTTAGAATAAGATATTGTGCCAAAAATAAAGACACTCAAATAGGTAAATTTACATTTTGGTACATTGTTGATTATTTGAGATTTTCCTCTCAATTTACAGTCTTTGTGTAGTTTATGTAATATTTTCTATTTTTATGCCCCCCCCCCCCCCCCCCCCCATGATCAAAGATCGGGGCATATGTGTTTTGTCCTGTCTGTCTTCTCTCCTTCTGTCTGAAACTTTAACCTCGGCTATTAACTTTTGAATGGTAAGTACTAGGGCTTTGATATTTCACATGTATATTCCTTTGACAAGACCTTTTCCGTGAGGTTACCAAAATTTTGACCCCTGACCTTGACCTTGAAGTTTGACCTATTATTCAAAATTTTAACCTTAGCTATAACTTTTGAATGGCAAGAGTTAGGGCATTCATATTTCACATGTGTATTCCTTATTATGAGTCTTTTTATCTGGTACCAAACTGTTTGACGTTGAATTTTTACCTACATTTTAAAAACTTTAACATTGTCCATAACTTTTGAATGGTAAGGGATAAACCTTTCATATTTCACATGCATAATCCTTATGACACACCCCTTCCACGGACATGTGGAATACAGGGGCATCCGTGTTTCACAAACACATCTTGTATTGCTTGCTCTTATTTAGGAATCTTTCTCTTAATTTATTAGATTTTGCAATCCAAAATTGGAATAATCCCCTTACAATTTACCCATATTTTTTTTTACCATGGTCAATACATGCAACCCATTAATGCTTTCTGAACCCAAACAATTCAGAATAATGCAGCTTTATGGTGAGAAAATTTTATATGTACATATTTTCCATCTATTTATTATTTATACCATTGTCAACAATATGCAAACACTCCTATCATTTATATAGTGTGAAATCTAAGAGTAAAAGTAGATGGATAGGTGTTGCTATGGTGATGGAGAGGAAGTAACTATGGCCCAATTCTTCATATGAAGTGATGGAATCGAAGATTTCAGAAGCTTCACCCATTGGTTCCCAATCAGGGCTCCCTGGTTTCAAGAGGGAACTCGATCAAGTCAGAATTCCTGCCTTTAAGAGTATGATATAGGAGAGGAGAAAAATTATGGCTGGACCAGGAATTGAACCCAGGACCCTTGCTTTACAACAATACTAATCAGGTGCTTCAACCTGAGCTATTCAGGTCGATACCCACAGTCCATATAGATGTTACTAATATAATAGATGCAACTACTACATACATTTTCCTCCTTAAATTGCGTTTGCCTTCAAATTAAGATACACAATCCAGATTCTGTTGCCTTTGGAAGGACATTCGTCTCTAGACGGGGTGGTCAATTGGCACCAAATGCAATATACATGTATAGGAATTCAAAGGAAAAAATATTAGACTGAACTGGGAATTGAATTAGGGATCCATGCATTACTAGTCAGGTACTCAAACTAACTAATGTATTTTAAAGGCTGATGTCCATAGTCCATGCTACATGCACATAATTTTTGGCTTATTCAGCTCTGCCATTGCTGTCATCAAACTTATCTTTTGTATTAACTGAATGCAATCTATGCAGTAATTTTTATGTAATCTTATTCAAGATAATAACATGCACACATAAACAGGAAAGAGAGAGGGAGGGGGGAGGGATTTGTGGCTTTCCTCCCTCCTTTAATATGTCTTTGCCCTCTAGATACAACTAGATTCTATATCACCCCTGGCAGGACTTTCAATAACCTGCAGATTAGGGGTGGCCAAGCAGCACTTGTGAGCTCACCAAATGCATCTGATTCAGGAAAAAGAGAGAGAGGAGACAATCTGTGACTGGACCAGGAATTGAACCCCGATCGGCAATTCTTGGCTAACTTTGCTACACTCCATACAAACCTCGGATGTGATTGGTGTAGGGATATGCATCGATTTGATACATTTCTTTGCCGGAAGTGCCTTTTTACTCATTTCCACTCCGCCTCGGCTATTCGACTTTCTTGCATTGTTGCAGTTTAGAAAAAATGGACTTGGCATTCACTCCGGAAATAACTGCAAGTTATTTGCAACTGATTTCATGCTGATATAACTGCCAAGTTAATGGAGCCTATGAAACAAATATTTTGTTTTAAACATGTGAGTTTAAAAATCCATTGTGACAATTTTACAATCCAATCGCATCCTGGTCAGTGTGCGAGGTACGAGCCACGCAAGGTACGAGTTCTGAGTGATTGAACCCTGTATTACAAGTCAGGTGCTCTAATAACCACTGAGCTATTCAGTCCAATATTTAAGGTTCATATAGCCCTAACTACTACAAATTGTTTAAAAGAAACCATGCAGACAATAACCTTGTAGAAAACAAATACATGTAGTACTTGTATAGATATAGTAACATTTTAGATGTACCTAGAGTCAGGACCAGCACTTATGGTAAAAAGTCTTTTAAATATGCATCTGCTGTTTTAGGGAATGAGCTTCCAGAACATTTAGATCTGAATCAAATTTTACACATTTTAAGATCCTCATGTCATCCTGGAATGGGAAGGCATGTGGGTGTACAGCATGTTCAGTCTAACTGGTATACTCTGTGTCATGTTGTGTAGTTGTGTTTGTTCAGTTTGTTTGTTCCTTTCCTTTTTGTCCTGTGTAACTGTATATGTTGTGCATGCTGCTCTATTTGATGCTCTGTTAGTAGGTTTACCATGTTTCATATTTACACCATTCATTTACCATACTTTTAGTGCTTTGCAACATCTTTTAAAATTATACCATATTAGTGCTTGTCCGTGCCTATATCTGACAGTCTGTGTTATTACCTTGTGATAGTTTAATAATTCCGCTTTGTGTTACTTTATCTTTTTATTTGTATGCATGCATGCTTAGTTTTTTATTTTCTATCATTTTTGTTTTTGTTTTATGTTATCGATGTCGGTTAAAAGCTCTTTGGAGCTTGTGTTTGCTTATTGTGCTTTTGCATACCGACTTTAAATAAATCTCATTCTATTCTATTCTTGTAATGAATATATGGTGCTATAAGTCAATCATCATTGTGACTGATTATTTTATTTGGTTTTTTTTTTTTGCATGAAAATTTAACAATGTAGTGTAGATCTACTATCCTCTATATGTTTTGAGAGAATGTTCTCCTCTCCTTCCTGCATGTTGTCCATTCTTCCTTGCATTCTCATGCCTACCTGGCACTCCCCTAACAACATTCAAGGGTATAAGGAGAGGATATTCGGATTTACCCTTGTGCTTACTAACACAGATAAGTCAAGCTAAAGATATATAAATTCAGACATTAAATTACATTTGAAAAATAGTTTTTAATGCTTAAAGTTATCTCCCCTCTCAAAATCGAATTTCCCGCTAAAGAGATATTTTCTTCCGGGTACGCAGCGCCACCAACAGGAAGGTATGGTAAAATGGAAGTAGAAAACGAATGTGAAGTTCTTCAGGAAGCAGCATGATGCTGTGGACTTAATTGGGATTGCAGATGATATTATATACGAAATTATGTTGCAATAATTAACGCGATCTTTGCAGGGAATTGGCCGCTTTGTTTGAAAGGTAAGCGGAACATCAATTTTGCACTCTCGAGATAGTGCAGTGCTTCACAATCACAGCTGTTTTACTTGTTTTACAAATATTGCAGGCAAGGGGATCCGCGACTGCATTACATATACACATGTCTCTTACTAAGCAATGGTATGAGGATTGGTATTTGTTTATTTCTCGTTTAACGGGAAGCTTGAATCGGTGACATACCGTTTTGATCTAAGATCATACATGACAGGGGCTGACAAATAGATTTTTAGGGCAAGTGGATAATCAAGATTCACTTGCCCTACCTGCGTTTTACTTGCCCTACTTATCACAAAATTATGAAATTTGCTAAACCAAATAAACATAGTTTGTGACATTCCTTTGTTGATATTATACTTTTGATTTTAAATAAAACTTCAGAATAATTCTACTATTTTTCGTAAGTGGATTTTTCAAGTTGCTTGCCCGCGGACATATTCACTTGCTCTGGATGTCAGGCAATATGGGATTTGTCAGCCCCTGTATGAAAGCTGGGTAACAATTGCAGTATATTTGGTGCACAGGGTTCTGACTCAACCTGAGCAAACTAGTGTATATTGTATAATATACTGTTAACACTAGTTTGCTCAGATTGTGTCAAAAGCTTGTGATTTGGTGTAAGGTATAGTATCATGTAAGCATATTATATGTATACAAGTACAGGGAAAGAAGTCAAGACAGGAATGTCAACTAAGTGGCAGACTTATTTCCTGTGTAATAAACTAGAATGATTATTTGAAACAATCAATCTGACTAGCATCTACCTTTCCATTTGTCTGTGAAAACCTGCCCTGTCAAAAAAATTTGATTTTATGTCTTCCAATTAGGGAAATACACTAAGTGGATGATTTATAAACAGGATTTATTGCCAACTTGTACCCCAGAATCAACTCAGAGCTCAGTATCGCATGTACAAATATATTGAACATTTAGTTTAAACCTTTTAAAGTGTCTTTATGCTTCAACTTATGATACATTTAATTTACATCAGACACATTACATATATATTTAGTAAGATTGCACAAAATAGGAGTAAGTGATTTTTTTTTTCTTGTGATGGAATGACCAGGAAAAATTGGCATGTAAGTCAGTTAAAGTGAAAACATTTCTTCAACTGAGCACACATTTCTTTCATCACCAAACTCAATCAGGATAAATAATTTTGGTGGGAAGAAAAATGCAAATGTATGTATTTCATTTTCTTATCAATCCCTTAGATCAGAACACATCCTCTGCTCTCAAGATAAAAACAAAAACATGCATGTGCAAAAGAAACGAAATTCCACAAGACATTTATTGATTCTCAGTTTGATTGCAATGAAACACTATAGCAGTGATAAAACTCTGTTCACTCTGGGGCCCCAGGCATCCTGTGCTAATTACTAATTAGGGGGTAAGAGTGAGAATTCTTTGGGTACCAGGTGTGCTGGAGTAAGTCTGGGTGATATTGACTCCAGTCTGAATCACTTGATGGGATTGTTTGTAGCTTCAGGAAGATAACACACTGACAGACGGCTGATACACTCATCAGCTTAAAGTCAATAACAAGGGGGGAAATCAAAGACATGTCAGAGTAGCATTTCTCATACAAAAAACACAGTTTTGTTGTCTTCGTCCAAGAAAACTTCCTTGAGTATTTTTTTTTTAGGGTCTTCTGTTTCCACGGAAGACCTTCTGGATTATTATTATTTTTTTTATTTTTTTTGTCTTGGTCAGAATGAGTAAAATTTAGCATTGTTCTTGGTTGGGGAGAAGATAGAGGGTTTTATGCCTTATCTTTACAGGATTGATTTTTGTGTTTCCTGAGTATTTAAAAATCAAATTCAAATTAAAATACATGTACTGAGAAGTGGGAAGTTACATGGTCAACTGGCTATATTGCAACTCTAGATGAATTACAAGATATCAATGTTCACAATAAAACTACTGTAACAATGAATGTAGGCTATGTTGTAATACTGTGTTATTTGTAGCATGAAGATTCATGTTCCCACATCTCAGAGTGTGTCACTAAAACAAGCTGACAGATTTCGGTTTAAACAGGGGACTTTGGCGTAATTAATGTGAAAATCTGTTTGAAATTGAAATCCATGACATGGCATCTGATTACCAAACAGCATGACCAATAGACAATTGATTCCACATGGTCACTGCATTTGTGTAATGTTCAATGACTTTTGCTCAAGGCAAAAAAAATCTTACACAAGGCTTACAAAAACAAGACAATGAAAAAGTATCTTGCTACTTGCTAGTTGTTATATGTCTATATCTTTTCAAATATTGACAAATTGTTTGAAATTTTTTATTTCACTAAGAATCTAATTTGTGTTGCAACTTCGAAAAGATAGCATATACAACTTCAAATATAGTAACTGTATCAACACAAGGAAGTTCAAGATATAGATTAAAATACTTAGGAAGTTGTTCTCCTCATATTTACTTGCTAGCACACTGATATTTCTTTCCTTGTTTGTTGAGAATACATACACTGACTGTAAAGCTGATGAGAAATGTTGATAAAACTTCCATATGTTTTAACAAGGTAATATAAAGTTAACTAACGAGAGAGAGAAAGAAAGTGAAAGAGGGGGATTTAAAGGACTAAATGTAGTTAATCCGTATTTTTTAATTAGGTTTGGCACCTGAGTCACTCAGGTGACCTATTGCTATCTGTGTTTATTCATTGTCAATAACTTTTTAATGTTTTTTGAACTGCATTGCCAATTTTCACCAAAATGGCTGTGTATATATATAATGGGAACAAAATTGTCTGCCATATCGAAGCTCTAAAATCTTTGGGTATGTAAAACACTAGAGAAGACTGTAATCTTTTATTTTTATGCAGACAAAAATAAAACCGAGATACACTTTTGATTACTAGAAAAATTCTAATATTTGACTGGATATTCCGATAATTCACCTCTATTATGGTGCATATCAGGGTATTGTTTTGTACAAACAAATATATGCACATAATGATATTTATCGCTGTAACGTAGATAATCACAAACAGCTGCTGATATACATGTATGTGTAATACATGTTTGTCCAAACAAAATTGTATGTAACAAAGCACATAGTCTAACAGAATATTGCTCAACTCTTAAAGCAGAACTTGGATATTAAAGAATTGTCTAAATAATATTTTCAGGTTCTCAAAAATGTGAAATTTACAATATTTTGTTATTTCATATTTAGAAAGGAGTCAAGTCTGCAATGATCCATTTTGCTTTCTAGAATAGAATTTTCGATAAATAAGAATTAAGGTTGTTTTTTTTTTAGGTTTTTTTTTCTCTCTCAGATATTCTTTGTTGTGTATCATATTTCTTTTTCTTGCATAACTTTTTTCCCATTTCGAAGCAAGATTACCTAGTACAGCAGGTATTTACTTTGTTTGTGGTTTTATTCCTACAAAACTAATCCCTGGCTAACACTGAATCAGCTTATGCAAGGAAATGACATTTTGATTTAATTTACAGTCTACTATTAAATGTAAGGAGGTGTAAGGAATTTAATTCTGTTCAAATTCAGAAATCCCCCTTGAATGCTTATTACAGCATTTTCATACATGTACAAGGAAGTTGACTGTCATTGTTAATAAAAGAAATGTATGCAATTTAATAAACAATAGATCAAAAAAGAAGTATCCCTTGCATTTTCTGTACCCACCCCCACCAAAAATAAAAAAATAATCTTTGAAAGGAACCTTAGGGGGGGGGGGGGAATGTAAAGTGTGAAAGCAAATTGAAGACTGATTTTAAATACTTTTTGTTCATACCACTGAATGCACAAAACATACCACCTAATCTAATTACCAAAAGCAAATAGAAACTTTTCTTCTTGATATAAGGGTCATGTATTGTTTATTCTTGAATATAACCGCCACAAGGACTGGGTGTACAGTGATAATGAGTATGGAGGTTTCTACAAGTGTGTAAACACTCTCAGACCCTCCACTATAGGCCTGGAGGTCATAAAACTTTTTCGAGCATGTTTCCATACTCAAACTCCATACTCTAAATCATTATAAAACTTTGATGAAATCATTCTCATACTGAAATAGGAGTACATGTATGCTCAAGAGTTTGTGAGTATGCTGCAGAGCTTGATCAGAGTTGTACTAAAAACAAAACAGTTACGCATAAGCAGGTAAATGGCACAGACTACGAGTTTGAGTATGAGTACGGTAAAAGTTATACAGCATAGCTCCAGGCCAGGGATTTTAAGCTCCTAAAAGGGGATCATATCGTAAATTTTTATTTAAGTCTGAACATTTAGCACACAATTTCATTATGATGGATGCCTCCACCAAAATTGTGAAACTCAAAAAACCAGTAACTGGGTTAGTGGCTATGCCTAGGTCTAAGGCCCATGAACTAAAAGTACATTATTTCTTTGAATCTTACTTCTGAACATCAAGTCTATACTTAACAGAAATGTTGCTTATGACTCTACAGTGTGTCGTGATTACTCCTGAAACTGGACAATTTGAACAAGATAATGGCCAATTAAAATAGAAATTTAATTTTGATCTGGAATCAGAAGGCGCCCTTTTCTCGGAGT
>CAJDSM010069280.1:692-13173 GCA_903981925.1 Ostrea lurida
TGTTTCAATGAAAACTCATAATTCTGCAAAGTCTTTCTGTGGTAGAAGTCCATATACATTGCTTAGGGTTTAACAGAGAAGTGATTACAACTTTTCAAAAAAATTGTTGCTTCTTCATTGCACAATTTTGAATGATACATTTAGGCATACAAAATTATTTTAATCACAATCACCAATGCCCCGCTTCGTGTAGGTAAAGATGAAGAGAAAAAATCACAATCCACAATAATTTGCATTTATGCCATTTGTCTGAATTGAATAATAACATGGGGATGTTTGTGTTTTAGGCTTACATCATGTTGTCATCAGTATAAAGATGATAATGTCATCCTTTACAAGCTTCTGATGGTTTAACATTTGGATATGTTAAAGCTACATTTAATTTCAATGAGACCTACTCCAAACATTTGCAGGTGTTAACTTTTCCATCTGGATTGAAGCTCCCATAAAAGGATAATGATCACAGTACACATACAACAACAGGTAGTATACTTTCAATTTCGGTTGTGATTTCTTAACAGAAATCAGAATTGCTGTCTAGCCACCGTTCATATTTTTTTTCAAATTGGCAATTGGAAGTACCGATACACCCATCACCCGAATTTGCAAGTATTTTCTTTTCAAAATGTATTAATTCTGTGGATTTGTCATTAAATTTTTAAATGCATGACAGATGGAAAAAAGTGATGCAGTATTCTGCACATCGATGCGTCACACCAGCAGGGTTGTCAGATTGACATTGAGTTATTTTTATTTCGATTATTATTCGACCCGAACAATCGTGTGTGTAAATATGTGCTTAAATGTCTCCAAACAGAATTAACTTATTTGGTGACATAGCCAGCATAGCATATTCTAAGATAGGGACGTCCAATTCATCTCAGACGAATTGTTCGTCACTTGGGGATCTAATTACTTGCAATGAATACTGAATTGGTAGTTTGAACAGTTTATAAATCTCTTTTTCAACCATTCGTCATTGATTGACACTAAGGAGAGTAATTTTTTAATGTAGTTGTAAAGTTTTCATTCTGTGGTAGTGCTTCTGCAGAAACATGGCTGTCTATTTCCATGGGGCCTGATGTTTTCTTGGGTTCTTATCCAGGTACACAGGCGTGTCAGGTGAATGCCTGAGTAGCGGGTCTTTTGTTCTGTCGTTACAACTTTACAAGAGAAACTAACAAGGCTTGCAGTGTTTAATGTTCCATTGTCCTCGAAAAAGAAATACTGTTGTCACAGAAAAGAAATATATTCGTGGTTATATATGCATGAGAACATTGCATGATAGTGATGTAATATCATTTGTAATTATGTTGACAAAATTATGTATTTTTGTGGAATAATTTTGAATATCTCTTGCTACAATAAATACATATTTTTATAAATCATGACCAAGTACTTTTTATAATTTTTGTAGTAACTGAAACTGAATATGCCACATATATGATGCATAGTGGAGATGAATAAAAAAAAATTCATCAATCATACCAATTCATGCCAGAATGACGTATGGTTTACATAGTAATGTATAGGAATGGTTACCGAAGGTGCCGACACTGAGGGTTAGATAACGAATGATGTCATGAATGTGACAGTCAACGATCAAGTACAAGAGATCTTGTTTTTAATTAAAAGCCTTTTTGAGTACTTTTCTTCAGTGGCAACACAAACAAAAAAAGGATCAAACAAAATTGAAAATGTTGGTGAATGCCATGGAGGAAAACAAAAGACATTTCAAGAATGATCAGAATTCATTCAATATACACATTTGCAGTTAAAATTACTGCTTTATGAATATTTTCAGTGATAGCTTACACAACGCCAAGAGCAATCTCCATTTATAATCTGTCCTCATGTTCAGTAAGTACCAAGTGAGATATGGGGTTTCTGTCTGTCTGGTCTCTGGATAAGCTGGCCTTTACATAATAATGTTGGTGTACAAGTGTCGTACCCTCCGCTATGGTACTACAATGTGATTGTAACGTGCAGCTTTAATATATTATATTCCTGTACGATGTTAATCTGAGAGGCTTCCCATCCACATTTCATTCACAAGATACACCATATGTCCGCATCGATTCAATGGTTGGTAAAGTGGTAGGTGTTTGACCATTCAGGATACATTCTTGTATTGGCAATTACATGCCTTTCCCATCAAACTAAAACATGCTTGCTTTCACTCACTTTGTTACTCATCTAGGGAATTTTAATAACAATTTTTGTTTCCTAAAGATGTACAATCCATCAAGAGGATGCAATTTTAAATGTTTTAGATTTTACAAGAATTTGTGCAAAAATGAGTGCTGAATTATTTTTCTTCACAACAAAGTCATTTTTCAATGAAATATATGAGCTTAAAATGTGAAGTCGACCTCATTTATAGCAACTTACCATGCATGTTGAGAGAACGCAATTCAAAGAAGAATCGTATAAATTCTTTATACAAATATCTGATTCGTACTAGGATCTCTAAATCATATTCTTCTGGCAAGTTTACATAAGTCTTATTAAATGATCTTTTTCGACTTAAAAGTTGACAGGTAACTCCCTCGATCCTTGTAAAATGTTTTTAATTCTGGAACTTTGAAACTTTCGACAATTCATGTATTGTTAAAACGGCGGATGTGTTATGACCGCAATCGGAGTGAAAGTAAATGTTACAATGGCGTGCGGAAACGGTACTCGAAAAATCGGACTATTGCACTACACAATATAAAAATAGAATATCAATATATTGCAAAAAGAACTTAAAAAAAAAAAATAAAAACAAAAAAAAAAAAAAAAAAAAAAAACAAAAAAAAACAAAAAGAAACAAAAAAATCCTTGACCAGGTATAGTTTTCCGCACTACACTGATAATTGTAAAATGTAGTAAATAAGATTGAAATTTCTTTATGTCATTTCTCAGATACACATTAGACTGTGGATGTTGTGACGTTATATTTTTGTATTGTCACGTGACTTAGTGGCGGAGTGCAACAGAGGTATACTTATACGTTATAAGCGTTATGAACCATATGTCTGTTATCGGACGCCTTAAGGGGGTTCGCTCCTGACGTGTTTGAAAGACAGTAATGTCAATTTTTTAGGAAGTTGTATTTTTGATTTCTACATTGAAAGGGAGAATTGGAGAAATTAAAAAGAAAACGGGGGTTAGAGAATGCTTGGTTTATTGAGCTAAGTGTTTTAAACATGAACCATTTTGCATATGTAAATTTAATGAAGATTCATTCATTTAACTTGTTTGTCGTGTTCCTGTAAACAAATCATAACTTACAAATCAAATCATTACATAGAATAACCAATATCATGTCTTCTTACAGTAAGATATGTAAAAAAAAAGTATTAATACATTATAGTGGAAATAAATAAATGACCTTTTTGCACTTGAATGTTCGGATAAAAACTCTATTATGAATTTCAAAGTTAGTTTTAAAACACATATTGGGGACTTCAATTATATTTTAAAATTTCACGTTAATTTTTCCAAAGCTCTGTATCCAAAAATAATTTTAAAATGGAAGTAAAAAAAGTGAGGGGGAAGGTCGATTTTTAAATTATGCGCAAAAGTATTGAATTTTTTCAGACAATGTTTCATGCTAAATTAATTTCGACTTTATTTTAAGAATCAGGTTTCTGTTTCGGAAATACAATTCAATAAATTAATATAATTACATTGTGCTTGTACTAGTGCCAAGTCTCAGGTACTTGTATCATAAATTTATTAAGAACTGGAAAATATACTTTAAGGATTATAAAAATAGAAGTTTAATTGGATGAATTAAAACGCAGTAAAAATGATGCCAGTTTTGAACTATATTTGATTATCAATCCCTGCCGCACAAAATTATAGTCCTACCAACCCTTTCAAAATTTGGAATTGACACAAAATTTAATCACTGAATAAGTTCAGTAATAGATGGGTGATATTTTTACACCAATGGGTGTAAAAACCAGTAAATACTTAGATATAGCATCCTGCGCAGTTGCGCTCAAAAGCTCAGGAGCCTACTTCCTTAACTACGCTGTACGGGTAGTTGGGGATGGATAATCTGAAATTGTCAAATTTTTGTTAGAAATCTGAATTGTTAGTTTGCCGATAGCATATATGTTCAATACAATATCCAAGCACGAGGCATATGCGGAAGACTTTGCGGTATCTTTTATTTTCAGTTCACTGGGATATATCAAATCGACACAATGATGGAAGCGATTATTATCAATAGACAAAAGGTACATGTAATCAATGTATTGAAATGTCGGGTTAAAGGCCACAGCTAGAAATTATCCTCTTCTCATGTAGAAGCTTTTGAATAACTCCTATCACATAAGAATATAAAAACAATTCAATTAGCAAAGAAACACAATTTGTGCCCATGGGAATTCAAACAGACTGGTGTAAGACCTGATTTCGCGGCTAAGGTAAGGCTTCCCAAAGAAAAGTCGCAACACTGAACTAAAGGTACCCCAATTTTGTATACATGTTTTTTTGGACTATGATAACGTTTAACACATTGTTTGATTAAGTAACTTCGCCATTTTATATCTTTACAGCATCTGACATCGCACAAAGTTTGCACTTACCCACTAAACATTTCATATAAAGAATATTTATATCTTTTCATGAGCTGATTAATAAACGAATATTCTGAAACTTTTGCACGTAAGAAGGCACTCTTGATGTTTTCCAAAAATAGAATGCTACGTAATAATAAGCTGACGTCACGGGTAATTACTATGAGGGGACATATATCATACCTCAGTTGCAGTCAACACATGGGAAGAATGGTCTCGGTGTTTAACCAATGCAGTTATTATAATTATTTTGAATATAAAGTGTAATTTTACGACAAATTATCACTGTATTTTTTCTTATGGGAGTTTTTAAAGGGGCATGGACACGTTTTGAGCTAAAAATGTTTAGATTTTAGATTTTCATTTTTAATGTTTACAATGCTCACTTAAGGTATTTATAATGGTCAGCAAAAATTTGAACGTCATTTGTTGAGTTACAAGTGAGATACAGCATTTACAATTCTTCGCTATTTAAACAAGCCTTGATCCATTTTTTTGTTTACCTATATTGAATTCCATTTAAAGCAGATTTTTTCAAATTACAAGTTCATTCTAAACACAATTATATAGTTTCTAGTGTTTCTCACATCTAATTCTGTTTTAAACATGGTATTTACTGTGAAGCAATCTTGATGTAAATGTAAACAAGGCTCGAATTATCAATACCCTAAGGAGGGAGAGAAAAGTATTACAGTATTAAAGATCACAATTTACTAAAGTATGTGAGTTATCTTATACTATTGTGTTTTCAATGTATTTACAGAAAAAAAAAATAATAAAAAAAAGACTTGAAGACAAGACTCGATAAAATAGAAAATGCCATGAGGGAGGTCAAAGGAGACAGTGGAAAAGAGGTAACTTGTTTTAAAGAACATAAATCTTCCACTCTTGCAAGCAGATCTAAGTTGACATCGCCTTCAGTAATGGTAGCAGCAGCTGCTGTGGATTCTTTGGTTGATATTGCTATTCCAACTATTCATATAGAGGCAGATTATTTTGCTAAAGCTTTGCAAACTTGTAGAAAATTCGAAAATACCCAGATATTTTTAGTTTACTGTAAAAGTGGTTATTTACGCGTGAGGGAAATTTATACTAACTACGCGCTCACGCAATGAGCGCGTAAATTTCCCCCACGCATATACATACAAATAGTTAATATGATATACATTATAATCAGTTTCCGCGTATTTTTCCCCCACGCGTAATGTTGGACATGGTAAAACGAGTACTTAACCCCCAGCGTAAATAGCCACTTTTACAGTATGTCAGCTATTTTTTTGGCACATCTGAAGACAAAAAAGATATCCTCTGTGGTTGCTAAATGGTCAAAAATATAACAAATATCTTGAGGAAAAAAAAAAAAAAAAGAGTCAAAATGAAATAGTTACACTGTTTTTTGTCAATGTTGTAGTCCTCACTGGTCAAATGCTACTCCTCGTAATCCCCCTTATCCATTTTAGCAATCTCTTTTTGAAGTATGGTAGGTGTATCCTATGTTTGGTCCTATGCTTATGAGATTTCTTCAGGAGCTTGAATAGAAACCTTATTCAAGTGGTTCTTGTTATTTACTTCCAATATTACTTTGATAGGTCTTTGTACGTTATTGCACGTAATAGGAAAATCATAATCAGGCTTTACTACGTTCGTGTAGGTATTATTACGGTTTGTATACGTCTCGTTACGTATGTGTACGTATCTCTACGAATTATAATGATTTTAACATTAATACCAATGTATAATACTAGTAAACCAAATTTTAGGAATCTGATTGAAATTATACAAGTATCAATAAAACTTACCTCTGATGTATTTTCCGTAACTTTTGTGTTTAATTTCGTCATCTGAACTCGAACTGAAAACTTTTAGTTCTGTTGATTTTTTCACCATCCGCAGTTTGCACGCAAATACGTAGGATAAACGTAATTACATGTAATCGTGGGAAAACGTAGTGGATCTTTGCTGAAACCTACTAAAACCTAGCTATACGGGAGTAAACGTGGCCTATACGGGATAAAACGTGACCCATACTTGACGAAACATACAAATACGTGATAACACGTATGAAGACTTACTAAAACGTAAACATGATAAAACTGGATAATCCCTAGCACTACGTAGTAAAACGTAAGCAAACGTAGGAAAACGTAGAAAAAAGGCTTTAGCCCCAGTCACACTATCACGTCTCTGCATCAAGGTTTCATTACATTTGAAAACGCCACGTTTCGTGACAAATATGTGCCGTTTTAAATTGTTCGTACGTTTTACTAGGTTTTACTAGGTTGTCCTACGTTTGTTTACGTTTTATTACGTAGTGCTAGGGATTATCCAGTTTTATCATGTTTACGTTTTAGTAAGTCTTCATACGTGTTATCACGTATTTGTACATGTACGTTTCGTCACGTATAGACCACATTTTATCCCGTATAAACTACGTTTACCGAAGTATAGCTAGGTTTTAGTAGGTTTCTCTACGCATCAGCTACGTTTTTATTACGCATTTCTACGTATCGTGTACGTTTTTTTTATGTTTCATCTACGTTTCATTTTTTGCCACGTTTGTATTGTGCTGACCAATATATACGGGGTCGATGAAGGATTGATCTACGTATAGTCACGTATATAGCCGTTTCATTTACGCATCGAAATGTTTTCCTACGTATATAGTGGTGCTGCTACGTTTTTAAAACGTAGTAAAACATAAGTGCTGAAACGTGACAGTGTGACTGGGACTTTTACGGGATCGATGAAAGATTGATCTACGTATAGCCACGTATATAGCCGTTTCATTTACACATCGAAACGTTTTCCTACGTATATAGCGGTGCTGCTACGTTTTTAATACGTAGTAAAACGGGATGGCCGAAACGTGACTGTGACTAGGGAATTTACTATTCTTGTCCTAAAACGTGTAAAAACATACAAATAAACACAAATCTAAACGTGACACATACGTACAAAAACGTATTAAATCGTAACAAATAAAATTCCTCACGTTTCTCTACGCATCAGGCACGCTTTTATTACGTATTTCTACGTATCGTGTACGTTTTTGTACTTTTTTTTTTACGTTTCTCCTACGTTTGATTTTTTGTCCACGTTTGTATTGTGCAGACCAATATAAACGGCATCCATGATTGATTGATCTACGTATAGCCACGTATATAGCCGATTCATTTGCGCATCGATACGTTTTCCTAATAATATAGCGGTGCTGCTATATGTACGTTTTAAAAACGTAGTAAAAAGGGATGTCCGAACGTGAAAGTGTGACTTGGGCTTAAGATTGTTATTGTTTCACAGAAAATGACTTGTATGCATCATTTGGACTCATTTTGATCCTTTAAAAATTTATTATACGAGGGATACTATCCCTTTAATTCCAATGTGTTTTAGTCACCGTTTTGTTTCTCTTGAATTTAATGACTTACTTAACAGAATCATTTAATGCCCTGCTGAAAAAAATCTTCATATTTAAACAATCTCTATAAAGTTCAAGCAGTTTACCAGGCATAAATGAATGGGGAAGTCCTGCTATAGGGGGATGGCTGACTCTACATGTACAACTGGTGATAGAGTAGGTCTTCCCACGGAGAAGTCTGGCTCTAGGGTGAGGATTCCCAGGGGGTTCTCCTGCTCTAGAATGAGCCTTCTCCCAGGGGGAGGCTTACTCTAGAGCCAGGCTTCCGGGGGAGGCTCACTCTAGAGCCATACTTCCGGGGGGAGGGGACTCATTATGAGGGAAGGCTCATTCTACAACACCGGTAGTGACCCAGCTACTATGGTTCAGATTGACTGAACTGACTTGCAAAGGATTATGGGTACGATTCCCAAACGCAGGAAATTTAAATATGTAGAAGTTAAAGCATATGATAATTTTTGCACACCTCCACTCTTAAAGAAAATACCGGATTTTGCTTAAAACTAAACAATCATTAGATTGCTTTGACAGTTTTATAATATTCTGAACTTATTTACAATAACCTTAATACATACCAGCTAATCCTGTTCATTGCTGACTTTTGACGAGTGAGGTAATCCACCCCTACGTTGTCGCTTTCTTTTATGGGTACAATATGGAATCGGTAGGGTTTTATTGTAGAGCCCAACGCATCATTACACAGTTCTCAGTTTTGGACTAAAGGCTGATGGCCCAGTTTCCAAAACAAAATCATGTCCATATAGATACTGATTTGATAAACCCTATAAACAGAACAACTTTAGTTCTACATGTCTTTACCAAATATTTACCCGTAAAAAGTTATTTGTGTCGACACAAAATCAGCTTTCCAGGCGAACCATCACACCTGTATGCTTATGTGTTCATATTAATAAATAGATCTCGTTGAAATGAACAACTTTGGTTTAGACATGTCAAAATCGACTCTAAAGGCGAATCATAAAACAAAATTGGCTGTCCAGGCTAGCTATGAGGCCCTTGATATTAATCGATATATATTGATAAACTGAACAAGATATATTCTACAAGTCTTTACAAAATATTTACCAGTAAGGAGTTATTGATGTCGACAGAAAATCGACTCGTCAGATGAGCCATGAGCCCGCCGGCCTAAATCTCGATATCATACGATAAATCACAAAAAACTTAACGACTGCTGTTCTACACGTCTTATCAAAACATTTACAAGTAAAATGTTATTGACATTGATACAAAATCGACTCCCCAGGCGAGCAAAGAGGCCTGTGGGACTATTTCTTGATAAAAGTTGATAGAACTTAATAAATGAAACGGTTTTTGTTCTACATTTCTTTACAAAATATTTGCGATGAAGGGGTTCTGATTTAAAACATGTAGAAAAAATCGGGCAATTTTTTTGCTCGTTTTCGGACCAAGGTGAGCTTCAACACCTTTTGAGCCAGATCTATGCAAATCTCAAAAAGGGCGAATCAATGCCTTGTCTACAATCGCTGAAATTTGCAGCATCGTATCTTCAGTCGGTTTTGAGAATAGTTCCGGACAACGAAACCTTCTACAAGTGAGAAAAATTGAGATATTTTGAGACCAAAAATGACGTCATCAAAATTGAAATAATACTGAATGAGATCTGAAAGTTTTGTTGAAATCAGCCACGCAATTTCTGAGAAGTCCTTAGCACAAACGTGGTGAAAAAATAATAATAGGGAAAAGAAGCGAAAGAATAACAATAAAGTCTGCTGTTGGAAACGGAAGACCTTAATAATAGTAATAATTACTAGATGTAGTCTCGTTGTTAAAAACGAGAAGGTCATCCGTCAGTTTTTCGTCGGGTACATGTGAGCGATGAGGCCATCCGACCTATAATTTGATAAGGTAGTGTAGATCTAGTACAACTAACTAACTTTTCTTTAATATATTTTAACGAAACGTGTTTTCATTAAAAAGGTATGAATATCTATCTTGGATCGTCGGTACACGTAAGCTATAAGACCCGTGGACCTATACCTTGATATATTTAAATAGATCTAGTAAAAATAAACAACTTTTGTCCAATATGTTTTAACAAAATATTCTATAGATATAAATTGGTGAAGTAAACAATGTGTTGACCGTAATCATAGTCCCAGAAACATATAAACAAAATCGAATATTTGGCATCACGGACCTCCGACAAAATCGAAGGCAGGAGCAGGTGCCATGGGGGATTAAACATGCTCTGCTGACCGTTCACACCCGGCCAATACCTTTATATGGATAGATATATTTAGTAAACGTAAACAACCTTTGTTCAATATGTTATAAGAAAATGTTTTCTAGTAAAGGGTTATGAATAGCAATCCTGAATCATCCTTACAGCTGAGCCAAAAATCCTATATCTTGATACAGTTAGATAGATCTCTTAAAACTAAACAACTTTTGTCCAATATGTTTTGACAAATTATTTTTAGTAACAAGCTATGACTAGATACCTTGAATCGTCCTTAGAGGTGAGATATGGGGGCTGTGGGCCTATACCTGGATATGATTTAGTAAAACTATACAACTTTAATTATGAAGCTAATTTTGACCTACGGTTATAAATTATTACTAGTTAACTGCCTATCACTGGTGCAATTAGCAAGATTCCAGTTTCCCCGAACCAGGATCTTTCCGAACGTTAGCCGAGTGACAATATCATGGTCGAGGGGACTGGAATCTCCTAATTCCGATACAAATTGAAAATATAGATAACAAATCTTGGAAGGAAAAGGTTCATTTCATCCGATGGCTGTCTCTTGATATTGTATATGTTTTTTTGGATTATGATTACGTTTGACACAATGTTAACTTCGCCTTTTTGTATTTGATAAATCCAATGATGTTTTTCTGGGGTGCATTATAAGTTTACTAACAAAGACAACAATGCCTGAACGAGTTTCTTTGCATTTACACTATCTACATATTTTACAATTCACTTTTTAAAAAATCAAACCTAAAGAGGTTAAAGATGCCCCATGTTTACTAACAACGTCAATGTCAAAAATCAATTAACTTAGACTATCTTCTGAAAACAAATGTTACAAATACTAATGATCTAATAAATATCTTTAAAAAAACTGCCAACTTTTTATTGTGAAGTCCTATCTCCCTTTAATGAATGTAAGCTTAAAGAAAATATTATTAAAACAACAGACGTTCTAGCACAACCTATATGGCTCAATAATAACTTCCAAATAAAAAAAATCCACTCTTTTACTCAGATTGGGTAAAAAGTAAAAAATTTTATGTGAAAGACCTCTTCGACTTCAGTGGGAAGTTTCACGACATTGAACACTGTTCAGACATATTACAAAACTGATCAAATTGGATTTGCGAATATAACGTTAAAAAAAGCTTTTCAAACCTTTAGAAAAAAGTCATAAAGCTGAAATCAAACCTTTAGAAAAGAGTCACAAAACTGAAAAAAGCAAATATGTTAACATTAAAAACTGTAATTATATTAAACTTAATAACAATAAAATGTTATCTATAAACTAACTATCTAGCAAAATTCTTTATGATATTCTCGTAGCAAAAACATCATCACACCCTACACAGAGAAAGTGTGGTCAAAACTATTTGATGTAAACTTTCAAGAATACAAAGCTGCTATCTACTCAACCCAAATAAGTAAAACTAAAGACAAACAATTAGCTGAGTTTAATTATAAACTTTTGAACAATCTTCTGAAACCAATAAAAAATCTGTAAGTTCTTGGAACAAAGATGTTCAAATCTGTGCAGTTTCTGCCAATTACAAGAAGTACTAAACACCTGATTTGATTGCAAAAATGTAAAGATATCTGGAAAATTACTGGAGACTTTTTAAAATCAAACATACATTGGAAACACATTGTCATTGGTTACTATTTTGATGAAACACGCACCACAAAAACTCGTAATCTTCTCATTTCGTATATGCCTTTCTTATATAAAGTAAAAATGAAATTACGACTAGAAAATGAATTAGAATAGGAGTTGTTATAAAAAATATGTTAAACATATTAATTATACTATTATGAGATATATGAAAAAATAAACATTAGAATGATACCAAATCATTTTCAATGATCTTATCGAGTGTAAATTATATTAATTCATTAATCTGCCATAATAAATGATATAATATAGTTATAGCAAGCATTTCTTTTGTGAATCATGTATAAGTGAGGTGTCTATGTGAAGGGAGACTGTTCCTTCACATTTTGTTTACCTGGGGGCAAATGGACTCTTGGTGTGTGGTAGTGTGCCTTGCAGGTAAACTAAGGTAGCCTTTTCTTTGTAAACAATGCTTTGAATACTTATGAATATATGTGTATTTTATGATATCTATACTTTATAGAATACTTGAATAACATTTATATTTAAAATATATGAGACTATGATGCAAAAATATTTTTAATATTACATACTCTTCAAATTAATACATCAATGTAAAGGCAAAGATAACGAAC
>CAJDSM010069281.1:0-10853 GCA_903981925.1 Ostrea lurida
TCACGCTGTATCGGTGCAGTGCACTGACCTAATTTCAAGATTGCAGACTCGGGATTTTTTTTCTGACAAGTGACTCGCCATTACACGTATACCGAGGATCTGTGGTAAATATGACTAGTAATCTGTAATTGACAGTCATGTTTAAACCCTGGTATTGATGTTCATTTACCGTTGACTTAATCTATTAATTAGAATGTGAATATGACCATAGTCCGGCTCGATTGTAGTATGTGTAGTGTTTAAAGTGCAAGTACAGCATTATAACTACTATTTACAGTGTTCCTTCTTTGTATATAGTGCCTCCTCTCCTTATAGTGCTTCTCCCTCAGCAGGATTTGACGTCATAGTTGGTCAGCAGGGAGAACAATTGACCAAAACTGACCAATTACAGGTACAAGTATTCAGTAACAGGGTTATTGATGAAAAACCTTTACTCTATTTAGGTTTTGTTAGGTCTTTTCTGTTATTTTTTAAATTGCCCTTACATCGCTGATGTAAACTTGTTTTTTAAGTGTGTCACTTTATATTCGGTGCACCAGAGTGGGTATGACATGCTTTCATTTAGACTCCCGGGGGATATCTCTGCTGGTGGGTGGTCCGTCCATCAGCGAGGATATCATAACCCAATTAGACGATATCTTACTGTCTCAACTAGATACGAATTTTAATTCCATAGACCAATCCACACTTTGCAAAAGTTACGTTCCTTTGCGGGGTCAGCCGAAAGTCAATCGAGTAAAAGTCAAAATTTCTTTCTTTTTATCCTAACCAACTGGTATGTATTAGCGAATCTATTACATGTCACACAATTTATTTCCTGGTGCCCCAACATTGGCATTAATGTATTTACTTCAATTGATATGAAAATTCAAATCTCGAGAGTAGCAGATAGAAAAGTTACAAAGGCCGATTGAGGAAAGTGACTTTTACTCGCAAAAATGGTACCAAGGAGTCGTAAACTCGCAAAAGCTGTGAGATTGGTCAATATAACGCACAGAAACATACGAAATTTCTGAAACGTAAGAGTACCTTCCACTTTCTGCTTTGGTTGAAAGTTACATTTTAATTTCTGTAAAATATTTTTTTTTTGTCCTTGGCTTTCCAAACTTTTACGTTTCGCTATTCTATATGTGGAAACGGTCTCTTCTCTACCTCAGACGTCTCTTTCAAGTACTTTAGCATCATGTAGTTCTAAATACGAGATGCAATAAAATAGCATTGCACCTAGTTCAATTAAGAAATGACTTTTACCAATTTTCAAGTTTATCGAGATTTGAAACTGATGTTGCCATTTGCAAACTATATAATCCGCGTAGCGATTATGATTATTTTGCAAAAGGCAAACATTGGTTCAATCTTCCAATAAACTTGAAAATTATAAACAGTCATTTCTATAATTAAATTTTGAAGTCGAAACCTTTTATTCAAATTCTACCATAATAGAACAAAGCCAAGTCATGTCGTAGAACATAAACTTCAAACTGAACGTCATAATAACGCTTCTAGCGTATAGAATTGTGCTGTGAGTGTAGAATTTGACGCTACGAAGTTTCCAGTCTATATAAAAATGAACTTTATTATTTTTTCGTGATCAGTATCACCGAATTTTAGACGAAAACGTCATCAAGCTCGTAAAGCGCGATTGATGAAAATTTCCACAGTCTTAAAATTTCGGTGATAACCTGCATATCACCCAATAAAAATATAAGATTATTCTTAGTCATTAATTTTATATTACAACAACAAATCAATGTCCATTAACTTTACTTGTTGTTCATGGGTACGGGATCAAAAATCACCCCAATTCTTAAACAGTTGTTATAAACTAATGAAAATCGCGCTAGGTGTCCGTGAAAATAAAATTAAATGATTACGTTATAACTGTAAAATTTCGGTTTACACGATATGACCTTTGAAAATTGTAATAGAAAAGATAGAACCGCTGTGCAAAATTAAATTACCATAGACATTAATAAGCTATTCTCATGAAATTCTTACATTAGCTCTAATACACAAGTATGTACTTAAGCAAGCATTTACACTCAGTTTGAAAAGCAAATACGTTCAAGAATCAAACTTGTTTTTTAAATAGAGAAATAAAATGAGGTCTGACTTAATATACACTATGGTATATATTACACTTGAATAACAATTCTATTTAAACTTAGGCTTATCTTCAATACACTCTTCTTCTAGATTAGAACAGATCTTGCTCAATAAACAATAAAGAAAAAACTCCTCTAAAAGTATTGTTCGCCCCTACTTGACTTACTAGAATTAATTCCTCTTATTCTCCTTGAGGGAACATAGTGCCGTACCACACCCTCCAGCCACTTCGGTTTTCGGAATACCTCTTCAGTTAGGCCCAGTTATTCCGCCGCCTTGGCTTCAGCGTCCGACTCCTTCTTCTTCACGTCTGTCTTTTGGTACGAGCACCAACACTTTCAACTTTTCCCTGGGGAAAGCCCTGCCTACTTACAATGCTATACGAAAATTCAGACACTGCACATTTTCAAAGACGCTGGAGGATTAACAATTGTTTAAAATTTTTTTGGCAGGACATACTTTTAAATAAAATGGATAAGTTGCCGATACTTGTAAACTTATTGCATGTGGAAATGGGATTCAGTATGCTATTGCATGCCTAGATATGACGAATTCGTCACAATGACGTGTTTTGTGACATCATGTATTATAATAACAGAGAAAAGACAAGTGAAATTTGAATGACAGTTCAAAACTATTATCTCAGATAATGACATACATCAACACAAAAAAAAAATTCCATCATGATCTCGAATATCATACCAGGACACTTTTTCATTTAGATTTTAGATAATAAGCAAGAAATAATACCCTACAAAAGTACAAATACGAATCGAATCGCCTCTAAGATAAGCGAGATATCGATATAAGATCGCCAGCAACTATGATTCGATACAAGCCAAATAAATAGATAAACTGCCAAGCAAATTCGAAGTAGAATTTTTTTGTATTTGAATGAAGGAAAATATTTAAACAATATATAGATATATCTAACATAGTATTTATCTTTTCTTGAGCTCAGAGTGAGGCAACAGATCCAACAACAAAATGGGATATAAGCTAGCCATATTCGTGTTAGTCCTTGCTGTAGCGGCCGTCCGTATGTAGTTTCACGAAGTTTAAGACAATGAACACCGCTAGAATACCCACCTATACTCAACTCTTCTTACGATTATGATTCACTAGAGTTTACAGTAATATAAAAACCATGTAATACACAGCACTTGAATTCTAATACTCGTTCTTCTTCCAAGAAAACTGGGATTTAAGGAGTTAGCACAATAGTGGTTTTACGTCCTCTCGCATGCTACGGCTGCGCTATTTCACGAAGTTTAGACAGAACACGTTAGAGACCACCATACTCAAGCTCTTTTTAATACACATGACAGACACGTACGCTCTCAATTCAATCTAACAAATTTAGACTTAAAATTGCTTTTTACAATCAAATAAAGTGAAGCTGCCAAAACTTTACTTACTTAATCCTTCTTTCGCGCCAACGGGATCGATAAGGCCATCACGCATAACTCCTTCCAAACCATCTCTATCTCTTGCCAGCACTTTGATGGCCTTCCCAAGGTTTGATTACCAAGCCTGTTAATCCCTTCAACTGTGAATGTTTGCTACGCCAGATTTGATCTTGTGGCTTCCTAATGTCCCCATTCAAGTGTCCAGCTAATGGTTTCCTGGTGATGTTTATTGGCGCGTACATTTCTTACAGACATGGCTGAAGCTGCAAACAGTGATATAAAAAATAAATATAATCCTGTAGACAAGATGCATGATCATTGTTACCCTTCTTCTTTTTTTATTTGTTCACATATATCGATATTACAGTCATTCCATTTCTATTCAGAAAAAACAAACAACAAAACCAATAGTAGGGTCTAGACAATATGGGATATTTTTTGATGTATAAGAAAGACAGACGTGAAGAGATAGTTTTAAGAAAACAAATTTGGGTTCCACTGTTCACTGGTATTGGAAGTTTTTGCTTTCTTCACCCATTTTGTAAGAAATGAATTTTTGTGTTCATAAAAAAAATATTCCATTTTGTGAATATTGCTGCACGCAAATTCAGAACTCCTCAGTACATCTTGCATGTATATAACACATTAGTATTTAGCAGTCAGCACATTAAGCACCAAAGAACTAATTTTGAATAATACTAGTATTTTACCCTTCTTAGGCATCTCCTGGTATAATCGGGGCTCCATGTTGGGTCAACTATTACAATTGTAAGGTTTTCATTTAATATGGGATTTTATGATATTGATCACTGTGCTATATCCATCTTATTTTAATTTGATTTCGTTCTGAAAGGATATAAATGAAAGACATTATATATCAATGCCACAATCACTTCAATTAACGGCAATGCTATGGAAATGTCTATAGCACACACTCAATTTAATCGGTTTTTCTTCGTGCTTCATTAAGTGGTGCTGTTTCGGCAGGAAGTGCCTTGCAAACAGATCTTTCGGAAGATCCACAATCTACAGGTACTTATAATAAGGCTGGAGTTCGATGAATATGTCAATGTCAATTATAAACTGTTCCAGATCGCTGCACAAAACAATTCAGCTATCCAATGAAGACTGGAAGTTCCGATACTGTTACCTCAAAAAGAAAGCGTGTTTTGGCATTGAATGAGTAGGGCACGTATAAACTTAAATTAGACATGTATATACTAACAAAATATAGAACGGCATTTTTCTTCAACTATTAAATAGAATATTACTCGCGAGCATAATTGACTGAATACTCGTGTGATAACGTCAAGACCACAACTGCTCTCTCGTACTGCTGAGACTTCGTCTAGCAGATCCGCATCCTCATGCCATCGAGAATCAAAGTCACGTAGCAGAGGGAAGTCCAGGTCTATTCAATCCATGCCGAACTAATACCTCAAGTTCATGAAACTCTATATATATCATTCGCCGCATCTACGGGCTCACTGTTACCATGTACGATGGTGCTGGTCAAGAGAGGCGCAGACTTACGATTAACAGTGGGGGAGCTAGACGGCTTCTCAATTTTCCATTATTAGAAGGAAAATATTTTCAGATTCCAGCAGTCTCCTTCAGAAGTCAGGCTACACGAGAGAGGAGAAGAGAAGAGAAGAGGAGAGAGAGAGAGAAGAGGAGAGACATGAGAAGAGAGAGAGAGAAGAGATGAATACATAATAACTGATGATGATATCAAATGAACTATAGTTTTTTTGCCACGGAAATCATTCGGTTTCAAATCTGGATTACATACATATACAAAACTTTATATTATCTCAATACATTATGTATCTGTTTCTATTTCCACATGAGGTCAGAATGGACATCTATTTGTTTTGTATCCTTTGGTCAGATCGACTCCTTCTGGCTCTTGTTTGATGTATTCAAGATATCTTATATTAGGCGAAAATCTTGGCGCCCACCTTACTTCATTCACTGTTCACACGGAATCTTATAATTTATCATCCATCAAATTGTTATGAGTTTCCACCGTTGAAGTTTAGACACGAGCGCACTCCGGGAGATCATCAGGTGTCGTCTTTGGAGGTATCTTTAGGATCATATTGTCAATATACGAAAACATGGAATCTTATAAACCATGCGAGACGGACAACGGCGTTTGTGGATCCGGAAAAACACTTTTTCCTTAGACGAAGTCACGTTACTTTTCGACGAAACATGTTTCTTACTGGCTGATGAAGAAAAATAAAATCTGTTATTCTACTGGGTACATACAAATTTGACGCTCTTGTGAAAGGGCGTATTTCCTTCATCCCTAGCCCCGGCAACTTGCATCCAAAATCTCTCAGAGAGTATGATCCAAGACACACAGTCGCGCAGATCCAGGATTTGAAGTTACATATGGCAACAAAAACGTCATGAGGGTAGGGGCCGGTCTGAGGACCGTGGGGAGGGTGGAATCTCCCAGATTTATATATAACGAGAGAAGTAATGTCTCCAATGTAGTAATTTTAATATTTGTGGTCATTTTTGATTTAGTAACCCAACTGACAACAAAAAACTTAAGAGTTGATTTGCCGGGGGTCAGGGGGGGGGGCGGGGGGGCTAGTTGGTTAGTATTTTTTATTAATAAATAAGATGTAAACCTCTGTAATAACGAAAGCAACAATAAAGTCAATTTCGTTAAGCTTACAAGTAAGAGGTCGAAAATCTATAGTTGATTCAATTTTGAAAAAATATTAGGGGGGGGGGCGGCGGGGTGCAAACCCGCTAAAATCCACCTACTGCCGATCATTTCAAATAGTAGCCACCGGATTAGAATGTCTCCATCAAATAACAGACAGGTATCCTTTCAACGTAGATAATTTCCAAACAATGTATTGACGAAGAACTATTATTGTATTAGCAAAGGGATTTTTGTCAGCGACTCGTAATCAGATTTTCCTCCAATAATATCTCATCCTCTTTGTACGTCTGCCAGTTCTATTTTTGATTCTGATTATACCTTTCATTCCAAGTCAATAAGGGGGTGGGGTAGGGTGGCTGTGAGTGAGTGGGTCTTACAATAATCTTGTATACACAGACACTAGCCGCTGGACATGCGGTCACTGTTATTGACAGGTCAAATATATCAATGAGATTGCAATTTTCACTCAATCTTTAAATCAAAGAGTATGAAATTTGACATGTTACACTATATTCAATGGATTCGGTAACATTTATCCACTAAAATTTGTAAACATGATAAAAATAAACTTCAAATGTGATCGCCGGGTTATTACACATAGCCAATAGCGCACATGGATAGCCACTTACATTTTTGGGGATTTCAAAATATTTTATCTATACTAATGGGTGTTTTGAAAAATATTTGGCCTTACATCTGTACCCCAAAGATATCCTAGCTAGGCATGAGACACCCTCCCCGCCCCCCCTCACCCCTTCATGCGTAGATCACATTAATTGCGGCAGCAGTGTTCCACTCTTTGATGATTGCTAACGCTATCCAGCAGCGGGCGAATTGCCTAATAATATATAATACACTCATAAAGAATAATGATTAGACATTTTAAATACTACCACTGACCGGTCACTATGTATTAACTCGAAGAATTATTTTCTTCGTTGTGTATTATCTGTATTTGTATTGATTATTATATATATTACATGTACATGTTTATGCCCATTTGGGCCCTCATTTGGTAAATACTATTACTATTACCCCATGTACATGAACATACACAAACGTCACGATTCCTGGTAAAGGGTTGCAAAATAAAGGTATATGTTTCACGCTTGGGGCGTTTATCCTTCCATATCTGCTGTGATATGGGGCCTCAGGTTTTCCGGTGTCATCCAAAGGACCACTCCATTTAGTCTCCTGTTACGACAAGAATCTATTCCAACCCAGATCCCCACGAAGCATATAGCATATGAAACTCAGACAAAAAAAAGAAATAAGAATGAAATTCTAGAAAGATATATTTGATGTCTTCGAATTTTTAGCGATCCACTTTATTGTGAGAGAGATTCGAGTAGATCTACTTTATTTGTCGAAACTGTGTACTTTATGCAAACGATAATTTACAATTTGAAACTTGAATTTGAAATTCCACTGATAAAATTTGGAATATGAATATTTTTATCAATAGCGTACCATGGAACTGAAGGTTTGTTGTCTGTCAGTGACGGGACGGCCACGCCCCTCAATAAGAAAGTTTATGCCCGAGCAATGGAGGAACTTGGATACCCTATTATAGACTGTAATGGCAAATCACAAATAGGTTTGTGTGCATTTTACTGTGCATTTCTATTTAATAATCGACCCTCTCTACCTAAGGAACCGTTCATAATTTGCAATCGATTTGTATACTATTCCCATTAAAATTATTTAATTTAAAAGTCAGGTAACCGAAATAAAAATTATCATTTTGTTAGCATGCCATTTCCAAAATATACAAACCTATGTGGAATGAAGATAATTATTTAAAACATAATGTTGACACGATGTTAACTTCGCCTTTTTGCATAAAAGAACAAACAAAAGAAATATAGTACATCTCATTTCTTTTTAGATATGCATGTCGATTTATTCAAGAAAAAATGTGACTGTTTCCAAAGCATATGTTGATTGTACTACATAAATCATGTGTTTGATTCAGTCCAACTTATTGGGGGGTCACACGTACAAATAGCAAGCCGGTATACATTGAATGGTGCAAAGTGGAAATTTGAGACATCCAACTAAACGGGGCATTATTATCTTATGTACACCATATTACCTGGTTATACGACGTTGCTAAATCCCCTACATTATCAAAGCCACTATCAACTTCCTTCAATCGCGACATTTCGCTTCAAAACGAAATATTGTTTACCTGATTTATAATGTTCCAGTGTTCGATTTGTAATGATTTACTAGCACATTTCATGCACGAGTACCACGGATGCACGCTATCCTGAATCATCTGCCGAAATCAAGCAGCGTCGAGGGTCTCTCTCTCTCTCTCTCTCTCTCTCTCTCTCTCTCTCTCTCTCTCTCTCTCTCTCTCTCTCTCTCGGTTGCATACTGATAGAAGTACATTTTCACAGTTAAAGGAGGTGGCTCAGCTCAGTGTCAATTCTAATCAAATTTCGTCCATGTACCGTATCTAAAAGTTATATCAGAAAATCCGAACTTACGTTTCGTTTTTGCGCTAGTATATTTCTCTCCACTATCCTTTACTTTCTCTTATTTCACTTTGCATAACATTTTTCCTCACTTGTAATAGTTCTATTTATCCTTTACTCTAGGTTTTTGCCCATCCCAGGAAACGGTAAATAATGGAGAGCGCTGTAGTACTGCCAAAGCCTTTCTAAGACCCGCCATGGGACGCAAGAACCTCCATGTCTCCATAAATTCGCATGTAACGAAGGTATCAAAATAAGGCTTTAATAATGAAATGCAAACCTTATTCACTGATTGATATTAACGTTTGATTAATGTTATGAAATACTAATGTGCATTTATTTTTTAACTGGTTTATGATGTATTACTGCCATTGAATTTCCCCCCTACTTTGTAGAACTATAGTAAAAGCAAAGATAGCGAACATTGATCAATCTTGTAAGTCCCAAAAAGAATACAAAACAAGTGTTGGGCAATCACGGACCCCTGTACACGCCAGAGATGGGATCAGGTGCCTAGGAGTAGTAAGCATCCACTGTAGATCAGTTACACCCGCCGTGAGCCCATAGTCTTCACCAGATATACTTTCATATGTGATTTCACATCAGACGTATCCATTTGCTCAGTATGATTTTTCAGATATTGCACTTCGTTAATAGTTTGCTCCATTTCGACTTTGTGTACAATTGAACATTATTGAGGAGGAAAATTATATTATACCCCTCTGTACCCTAATGCCAGCGGCTGTCTCCCATTTGAGTATCCATAAAAGACAGAAGTTGAAAATTTTTCTTTCCTGCCATCTTGAACTAAAACAAATGAATAAAAATAGTCCTGCAATCTTTCTCAATACCCTTTCCTTATAATATATCAAACCCATCTCTTAATCAATATAAATTACATTGGAGAAAAAGTTCGGGTAAATTCCACTTTTTATTTGTTTTGTATTTAGATAACCTTCCCCGTGGGGATCCGGGTTAGAATAGGTACGTCCCGAGCGTCCGCTGTTCGTGTCGTAAGAGGCCGACGAATGGGGCGGTCATTCCGGATGAGACCGGAAAAATCGAGGCCCCGTGTCACAGCAGGTGTGGCACGAAAAAGACCCTCCCTGCTCAAAAGGCCCGAGTGCCGAGCATAGGCCTAAATTCTGCAGCCCATCACAGGCATTTGTGACGTCTCCATATGAGTGAAAAATTCTCGGCGGGACGTACAATAAATAATCAATCAATCAATATGACCTGGTTTTTTATTGGTCAAAATCGTCTGATTTCACAGACTGAATAGAACATTCCCAATTCGATATAAATTGGCGAAGTTAACAATGTGTCAAGCGTAATCATAATCCAAAAAAGATATACAAAATCGAGTGTAGGGCAACACGGATCTTTGACAAAAGCAAAGGCAGGATCAGGTGCCATGGAGAAGTAACCATCCTACATGTATACTTACCGGTCACACCCGCTGATAGCCCTTAGTCGAAACAAGGTAAACGGAATTACCCGTCGTCAAATCTAGTACGAAAATGAAAGTCTAACAAAGGGTATAAATCAAATCAATCAACATGACTTAATGATAATTTGTAACACAAACAAGGTCATTATAGCGACCGCAGAATTTGCAAAATGATGACTTTAAACGTGAATCGTTATAACCCTGCAACATCAACTTTTTAGTTAGTACATGTAGTTGGCCTCTCTTTAAAAGTTCTCATATGCATGTCATGTTCTTACATATATAATCAACTGGCAGACATACACACTATACGCAGGTGATAGTGGTACATTACTTCATTAAAAGGAGAGTTGACGATTGCAAAGTTAAAGTCACCACTTTTATCATATAATGTGGTTGTCAGTCTGCCATTAGAGTCAACATTAAGTAAAATATCCACATATGAAGCAGATATGCCAGAGTCTGTGGTGTCCATTGTTTCGAATTCGTCGGTATACATCATATGGACATAATTATGAAAATTATCATTGTTAATTGATAAGACATCATCAATAGATGACTCCATCTGACTTCATATCTGTCTAATGATTTTCCTGTTTGTACGGCATGTTTTTTAAGATGTGGCGAATCAAATCTGGCAAATCAAATCGTATGCCAGAAGTAGTGTAAATCAAACGTGGATTCTAAGAAACTCTAAAGAACTTTTAGTGAATTTGAAA
>CAJDSM010069291.1:0-25077 GCA_903981925.1 Ostrea lurida
ATCCACTAGCGACAGTTTTCACTGGTACAGCTGCAATGGTGATGTCCGGAGCCATATGAGTGATAAGACGTTAAATATTCATCAATCAATCTAAAATCAAAAGACATCGTGAACAAAGGAAATATGATTTCTTTCGTTTGAGGTACGAATTAGACAGAAATCAATTTCTACTTGGTGTAATAATGAATTACTTGTTCGGAATTATTAGGTTTTCATTCGAATACCTGTTTTTGTCACGTGGTTCTTTAGAACCGGTTTTCAGAGCAAAGCTATATAAGGAAAAGCATGGGTGTTACATACCAGTTTAGGACGACACGGACAGCTGAGCACGTACGTTTAAATTTTATGAAATTTAATGTTCATCAAATTTAAATATTTATTCCAACTTGAATATATGTATACGTACAATATTGCACAGTATTAAACAGCTGCAGCGTGTCGTTGCTAATTCCACATGATGTGCTGTTTATTTATTAGTTCAATTTGGAAAGTAATGAATGGATTTAAAGGAGAAGTTGAATATACAAAGAGAACGGGAAGTCATTTTTAGAATCCACCGTTTTATGCACATTTATCCTGTGGATACCACCATGTTTTCTCGGCTTTGTCATTTTCTGATCCCCCTCCCCCACCGATTGTGACACTATGTTGTTTCACAAATCAAAAGAAAATGAAGTGAATATTCTGAATGATTTAACCTTTCAATTTTGATTGGCTTCTTTTAGCTGCCACCTGGTAAGACTTGACTGGATGAGCCTATCCATTGAATCACACACACACACCACGCCCGCGAAATCATCGCTGAATTTTTTAATATAGTCCTTTTTTAATCAAGCTTGCTTAATTGAATTTTAATTTGATTTTAGTTCTACACCTGCTATACTATATATTACATTAGATTTTGAAGTGAACAAGACCGTGTGTATGAAAGATTCGCCTCATGAGGAATCCATTGGTTCACTCATGGACCGCAGAGGCGTAGGACTGATTTTGAAAGGGGGGGGGGGGGGGCAACTTTAAAAAATCACAGAGAAGGGGGGGGGGGGGGGCAAAATTCAAAATTTATGTGACAATAAAAAAAAAGGTCATTTGAACAAATGTGAGAAAGAACTAAACGGTAACAAGAGAATTACATATGGGTGTTGCTAAAACCCAGAAATAAAAATGGAACGGAACGGGAATTTTTCAATGTAGATAACACTCAGTGGCGGATTTAAGGGGGGGGGCGCACCAGCCCCCCCCCCTAAAATTACCAAGTGTAATATACAATCTCATTTTTCACTGGAAAAATTAATAAATTACACACGGCGCCCCCCTCTTCTGAGAAAGGTATATCTCATTCAAAAACCTTCAAAATTTGCGTTATTTTATTGATTGATAGTGAAATGACTACTTCGGAGACAAATTGCAAGCCCTACAAAATCTCTAAAACACTGGAGCTTCCGGGGGCTCGCCCCCTGGGCCCCCACCAGGGCTTCCCTTGGACCCACTGAGGGCCTTAAGGCGGCCACCAGACCCCCTGCCTCTTTATCATGTTGCCCCCCCCCTAACTCGAATTTCTGGATCTGCCCGACACTGATATTAAAAAAATTGCCGTTCAGCTCCATTATTATTTCTGAGTTTTAGCAACACACATATGTACATTCTACATCGATTAATACATACATGTACATGGAAATGATTTCTGGCACATACTTACTTAATACTACCCCATCAAGGGTGTAACACCGCCGTTCACAAACTCGCCACAAACCAACATGAAATTTGCGACCTTCGTGAAATATTTCCAGCCAACCAGTTGTTGAAAATGAGACAGCACCACACAGAAATCCACTAACAAGAAAAGCCAGAGCTAACTTTGTGAATTTTTCCTCCCGTGTGATAGGCATGACGCTTTACATTACCATTACATTAATATCGATACTTTACCTCCGGAAGTATTACGATCTGTTTCCTACAAAGTTTATTCTGTTAATTAGCCATGCAGGATGTTATACGACCAGGAAAAGTACATAAGACGCCTGGCACAAAGACAATTTTCTCTGATGCGTTTCTAAGCGCATTGTTTATATGTACAAATTATTTTAACGCTCGTACATCTCTGTTGAATATTTACCCTTTTATGAAGCGTAGAAAAGAACTTTAACTAAATTTATATTTATGGAAAGAAGAGTTCTGTTTGAAGGTTCCTATGGTATTTACTACTCGGGTACAAAGTTTTAACCGGAAGACAACGGAGTTTCGCCGGAACTACCACCATTATGACGTTGTCCCCCCCCCCCCCCCCCAATAATTGTGAACCGCTTTCTGAATGCAGGTTCGGCTGTTTCGCAATTCAATCCTGCATCGCATTCTAGAACGCAGTTCACTAATCGCAATGTCCTTAAAATGGGATTCATTTTACCAGGGTGCTCGCGCACCCCCTACCAGGACCAGTCCTAGACTTGCTAAGAATTATGATGTTTTACATTACAGATTTAACATTT
Source organism: Ostrea lurida (assembly GCA_903981925.1). Taxonomy (NCBI): domain Eukaryota; kingdom Metazoa; phylum Mollusca; class Bivalvia; order Ostreida; family Ostreidae; genus Ostrea; species Ostrea lurida. The sequence continues at coordinate 2,487 of CAJDSM010069291.1, forward strand.
CATTAGTCTTTCTGTACATAAAACGACTCTTTGATACATAACACAGGTTTGGGGTTAGAATATTGCTTATATACCAAATTTTTATTTCGTATTTTTTAATATTTAAAGTGAAAAAATATTTTAGTCCAAAAATTGTGATTCAATTCCCTTAAGAACAATATTTGTCCCCACAATGTGAAGATATGAGCCCTGTTTATATGTTAAAGTCGTATTTATGAAAGAAACCTCTGGAAACTTTAAAAAATTTGTGGCATTGAATACGAGAGCCGATTAGAATCCCCCTATACATTTTAAATACAAATGAAAGGTGTTGTAGCGAGAGAGAGAGAGAGAGAGAGAGAGAGAGAGAGAGAGAGAGAGAGAGAGAGAGCAAACGAAAGGTGTAATATACGCAAAACAACGTCGTACACTTAATGGTAAAATAAAAGGGAGGATGAGAAAAAAGGCGCAGTGGCGTGATAACGTAAAACATGAATCTGGCACACTCAAGCAAATCAAATGCATATTAGCGTTTAAAAAAAAAAAAGAAGGGCATAATAACGAGTCAACAAGAAAAATGAGAGTATTGTCGCAATTAAAAGTTAACAAATAAAACGCAAAATAATGTATTCGATTCACAACGCATGAAAGAAAGAGACAGGCAAAGAAGAGGTTTTATATTGCGGAAAAGAATATGAAAATTCAATTTAGAGCCCCCCAAATCCAATTAAAGTTTGTGGTTTACATTACGGTTTTCAAATTTTATTCAATTTACGGTCTTCAATGCGACAAGGAATGTTTGTATTACTGTCAATCATTGGGAATTTTAGCTACGGTCATCATAAGGACATTTTTGGATGACTAATTCTACTGCTCTCATGATCATTTTGATGAGGAAACATAAGCTACATGATCTACAAGCAATTTCCTTCTCAACTGAAAGAGGATAACTGTATGAAAGCCAAGAAAAGTTTCTTACCGTGACACCGGGTCGCCATGTTATGATAACCGTTTATACTCAGTGGTAATACACATCACATATCGAACAGCCGTCGTACATTTTAAAACTATTTCTTCACAGTGGTGGAAGTTGACCATGATATTGCCAAAGCTGTTGGTATATCGCTTGGTATATCGCTTTCGCGGGCGCATTTCATTTTGAAACGTATTTTTGAAAGATTTCTGCCAGATGGATACCGCATGTATTGACAGATGACCAAAAACGGGTACGAGTAGAAACCGCTAAGCAATTGTTCAAAATGTTTCCAAAATTCAAAATAAACACGGTAGAAGGCCTGTAAACATATTATATGTCGAACAGCCCCCGCACCCGTACCTTCTCTTGTGTTTGAGATCCGCCATTCCAATATTTATTTACTGTGCATTAGACTTTGTGAGTAAACATCGAGTTCGAAAACGTCGAATAAACCTATCCTGGGGACAGTGTTGGTTGATGCTAACAGCTATCTTCTAACCTGCATCAAATTATCAACGAAAATAATCAAAGGACTGAAAGTACTTGTAATGGACTGTATCGAAATCCGGAATTACGATACTAAGTTCGGTTCGGGTTTTAGTCAGTTGCCGGGAAAACGCAGCTATGTTGAGCATGCTTTACACGACGAACTGTACGAACTGTAGCTACAATTACTTTGTGTACATATACGTTGCGATACCAGCAAACAAGCTACATCATTAACATAGTTCGTGTGAAAAGAACTGAATTTGTGTGAAGAGAACTGAATTCTATGAACATTGACAATAATATATAGTGAATCAGGACAGAGATCAGGTGTCGATAAGGAGGAATCTGACTGGGACCGTGAGTTAGAGGAAGATACGACACAGAGAAAACGAGTGATGACGAAAAAGGGACTCTCGTACAAAATGGACACTTATACAAAAACATTCAGATCACTTAAACATCAACGTGGGTACATCAAGGAAATGATGAGTGGCAAAGTGCCATCAAGTATTATTCAAGCTAAACATCATGAGTGACTTAACGAGTTAGAACAATTCATGACAATTCATTCTGATATTTGTCCGAACTTGTCAGAGGATGAGAGAGACAATTTTGAAACTCGACATGAACAATATGAAGTTTTTCTTCAAAACATCAAGGGAGACATTGAAAATTTCTTTTTGACCGAGAGTCAAGCCAGAGAGCGTGATGAGGAACAGAACCTGCAAACAAAACGAACCAAGGCTAGAAGTCGAACATCACACAGAACTACATCTAGTATGGAAACAGTCGTGACAAAACGCATAAAGGAAGAAGAAAAAATTGCAACATTGAGTGCGGTGAAACAAGCAATGGCGAGAAAGAGAGAACTTGAGATGGCCAAACTAACATTAAAATTTGAAGAAGAACTTAAAGTTGACACTAATTTAGCTATTTCAACCGCTAAAAGTGAAATACTGAAAAAATGCGAAATTGGCGGAAAAAATCCCCGACCATGGTAGTATTATGTGTGACTTGCCGACACTTAACCCATATGCTGCTTCGTACGTACCGTATGCCAAACCAAGTAGCATACAAAGCAATGGCCCTGGGCAAATGGACAATAATAATAATGTGCCAAAACATGACATTCTACAGCAGCCAAGAAGTGTCATAACTAACAATACTCAAAGCATACCGCATTCAACAAGTGCAATAAGTGACTCTCTACCACAGCCCGTAGGCTTCTTCCGTGACACAAATGTTGTGAGTTCTGTGTACAATGGGACTAAGCATGCGACTCAGATACACTGCAAACGCGGAGAATGTGAACAATGTGCTTCAGTGTAGTGCAAATGAAACTGCCGTGCAAAATGTGGTGAAATATCTCAGAAAGCCAACACCTGAAATAAAGAAGTTCGATGGAAATTCTATGGAGTACCGTAGATTCCTACGTCAGTTCAACGCCAAAGTAGTTCAAAACACCGAGACAGATGCTGAAAGGATGAACTACCTTGAACAATTAACTTCTGGAGAGGCAAATAAAGTTGTTTCGGAATTTGGACATTTAATTGACGCATTTGCGTAAAGATCTGCAATGAATGCTCTTGAAGAACGTTATGGAGACAACGACGTAATTGTAGCAGCCTTTATAAAGAAAGCTATGGAGTGGCCACAGGTGAAGGATGCAAAAATGCTCGATGAATTTTCACTTTCCCTCGTAGAATCCGAAAATGCTGCCGCAAGCGTTGATTGTAATTCGGTGCTAGATTTCTCGGAAAATATAAAACGACTACTGTCCAAGCTTCCTGTGTACATGCATGACAGATGGAGGAACATCGTAGTACAAAGAAAAGAAAACAAAAGAACTGTTAAATTTACAGACTTTACAACATTCCTCAAGAAGGAGTCAAGGAAAGCGAATGATCCAACGTATGGTACGGCTTCGTTAAGTGTAACCGTGAAGTCACACAATACATATAAGCATACTGGAGCTTCCGCTAGTGTTAGTAATGTGGTGAACGAACAATGTTGTGCTTCGAATTCAAATGTAGTGAACACAGATGCAGTTCAAATGACAAGTCCTCAAAACTTCGATGACACCTTTTGCAGTGGAGCGCATAAGCTTGAACTATGTAAATCGTTTCATGCAAAGAGCCTGAAGGATAAATACACTCACCTTAAAACAAAGGGACTTTGTTTCGGATGTCTGAAAAAGGGCCACATAACGAAAAACTTTAGAAATAAACTTACTTGTACTACTTGTGGTAGGCGTCATCCGACACCTTTACATGATGAATCGAAAATTCGTAAACCAGAGGACGGAGTTGTTTGTCGTGCTAGTTCTATGTCAACCGGTAGTGATGATAAAGGGGCCGGCAATGTGAATTCATGTGCTATGGCGATAGTACCAGATCAAATTTTTTTAATAATATCTAAAAACAGTTCGCATAGTATACTTACATACGCATTTCTGGACTCGGGAAGTAGTATTTCCATGTGTAGTGATAGAATAATGCACGAACTTGGACTCTGTGGAAAAAAAGAAGTACTATAACATTGCAGACAATGGGAAACCCGTACTTACACTCCTACTGCTCTATTCCAAAAGACGAAATTCTTTCAAAATCAATGCTTCAGTTTTAAACACATTTTAAAATATCCCCAGTCAATGGGACGGAAGAAATAGGAACTACCGTACTACTAGTGCCCCGATTCCAAAACTTACATAAAAACCCGTACAAAACAAAGATATGATTGCAGGATCATAGTCAAATGTTCCACTATAAGCCCATTCTCCCCTGCTACACCGAAAATATTAATAGCTGCCAAAGAGCAAACTTCAAGAAGTTTGTAAAACGAATATGCCAAAGTGTAGTAAATCAATGATGATATCTAAAAAACTCTAAAGAACATTCTAAGTGAATTTTGAAATCCCAGAACCTTTACATATCAACAAACATCAAACATATGACTTTTGAACACTTACACGGACAATATCCCGACACGATAAATTAAAGGACAAGCTGTGTAACATTCAATAGACAGTTCTTCTCCTCTAACAAAAAATGGAAAAAAAGGAAATATTACTTATCTCAGTGATCAGCCATTTAAAAAATTTAGTTTTGTTTAAATCCACTCTGAATTCTACAGCCACAGAGTACTTCTAAAGTTGATATAAGCAATGCTGGAGTTCCTCTTGAACACAATATCTTTGTAGTTTTTGGACCAATACAGTACTTCCAAACAGACGTTGGGAATTCCAATGGGCACTAATATGATGCATCCTTTATAGCTGACCTAATTTATAATTCATTTAATGAGCAGAATTCATTCCAAAAGCTTACTACATGAAAAAGAAGAATCTCTAGCAAGTGGCCTTATGATCAAACAATTTCGATATATGACGATGTTTATCTAATCAATATAATGATTTCCATTCATTATGTTGATTCAATATTTCCCAACAACTAGAAATAAACCCGACACCACAGAGATCTTTCCATGTCATGCTTATCGATACTTGATAGTTTTTAATGAACATTGACATTACCGGACAACTAGCTACGCAACTTTATGACAACGGGACGATTTTCAGCTTCTCCCATCGTCAACTTCCCATATTTCTTGTAAGCAATTATTCAATCACACCGGCATATGCGTTGTGATGTCTTACTCAACTTTATTCGATACGCAAGAGCTGTTCTGCGTTTTATGATCCGTTTTTTGGAATCGAGGCAAGCATAACTTTACAGACAAGTGTTGTGCAGGAGTTCAACAGTCACGTTTAAAAAGGCAGCATTTCGTAAATTCTATGGTCGTTATAACCATTTAGTTTATAATATGACCTACCATTGAGTCAAATGCCATCTAAGGTTTTCATAGCCATTTGTTAAAGACAGTAATATAATTCACACTGATTTGACTTACAGATTATTCCGTTTACATGATTCAAGGACTATGGGGCTCACCGGCAGGTAACCGGTCAATAGGATGCTTATCCTCCTAGGCACCTTCCCACCTATGGTGTGTCCAGGGTCCGTGATTGCCCACTTCTTCGTTTTGTATTCTTATTAGACTTACGAATTAACAGCTGTCGTTTTATCTTTGCCTATTACATGAACATGACTTCTGTTTGCATTAGACAATCTTCAAGATATGTGACACTTCGATGAATAACTTTTGATGATTTACCCAAATATTCACGGAAAAGATAAATTACCGGTAGAACAAATCTCACATACCAACTGTAGTCGAACATTCAAATGGCCTCATTTGGCGAAGATTGAAATCCTCAACTTGATTGCCTGAAATCGGTATTGTTGATCGGCAACATTTCCTGATGCATACTCGCACATTGAATACTTTACGGGACCGAGTGGATCTCCCCCTGGAACACGCACAAGAATTGGATGAATCGCCATGGATGTTCTACGAAACAGTGAAACTCTTAAATTAATAGAGTTGCGATAGAAAGCTATGTCGAGTCTGACGCTTAGCTTGAAGAGGTTGCTGAGAAATTCTATCAATATTGACTCCCCGGAAAAGAGTGATAGCAGATAAACCCGAACTTTCAATCGAAGATAAGAATTTTTATGGACAAGTGAAAAGCTGCTATCGACTTAGAAAATGAACACTTACAGTGTTGCACTTCCATTAACGCCAATCCGTCATTCAAAGATGCCCGAACAATATCGCTCTTGAAGCAAGCAGAGACTAAAACGTATTAATACGAAACTGAGGAGAGACGAAACAATTTTAAAGGCGATTACATAGTTTTATGAAGAAACTGTTCGAAAACTTTATTGCACAGTAAGAAGCTCCAGGATGTTTTGGCAGAGACGCGACGTATGGTATACCCTCCACCATGGCGTATACCATCAGTAAGAAACCCGATAAAATAAGAGCCGTATTCGACTTTGGGGGCTTCTTGCCTCATAAGGGGACTTCTCCTTATGACCAGCTGTTACAGGGCCCTGACCCTAGCAAAAATTTTTTAGATGTCCTGCTATGATTTTCGGGCAGAACAATACCAGCAGTGCAATAGCGACATAAAGCTATGTTTTACCAAGTGCCATGTCCAGCCCGAGAATCAGAGACATAGAAGCTATGTTTACCAAGTCATGTTGCCAGCCCAGAATAGAACATAGAAGCTATTTTACCAAGTTATGTGCCCAGCCCAGAATAGAGACATAGAACGACTATTTTGTAACCAAGATTTCATGGCCCAGCCCAGAATAGAGCACATAGAAGCGATGTTTTACCAAGTTCATTGTGCCAGCCCAGATGAGACAATAGAAGCTATGTTTACCAAGTTTCACTGCCAGCCCAGGAAAGAGACATAGAAGCTATCGTTTACCAAGTTTAACTCGTGCCAGCCCAGAATAGAGCATAGAAGCTATGTTCTTACCAAGCGACAGAGAAGCTATGTTTACCAAGTTCATGTGCCCCCAGAATAGAGCCCATAGAAGCTATGTTTTACCCAAGCGACATAGAAGCTATGTTTTACCAATTCAATGTGCCAGCCCAGAATAGAACATAGGAAGCTATAATTTTACCAATCCATGCTGCCACCCAGAATACGAGACTTGATGTGCGCTTTTTTTTTGTGGCAGGATGGGAATTCTTTGATACCGAACCAAAAGTATATCGAAGGGGAAGGCCACAACATTCTGAAGCAACCATCATCACCGACCTCCCTTGCAACTTTACTCTGAAACAGTCGCCAGAAGAGCACAAACCCAATACAATATGTAGTTTGATTGATTACTCGTTGAACCCAAAAAACATGTTACGTCATGACTGTCTTGTAAAAACCCATTATCATCACTTTGCAAAGAAAGGAGATTCTGTTTGAAGAAAGGCCAATCAGTAACAGTAAGGAAGTTCTCGAAACCATTCCAGCAGAGGACCAGGCCAAAGGTAGCAAAAGATCTGGCTTTACGGAGGAAACCATTCAGCAGAGGACCAGGCAAAGGTAGCAAAGACTGGCGATAGGAGGGAAAGACATTCAGTGGAAGAGAGCGCTAGGAGTCCATCGATTTCGTTGAAGCCATGTCAGCCTGAGATTTCAGATTCACGTCAAAATAAAACCGGGCTACCAAGAAGAGGGCTGTTGGTGGAAAATGTGGTTCATGCAGTTTTTAAGAAGATAAAATGCCAAAAAAGTGAAAAGACAGACATCGCGGCGATGGTGATGAGTACTTATAACAATATCATCCAGAAGATTACTTTGACATGGTATAAACAAAAAACACAATCCAGCATAAATCCCCTATTGGGGTTATATTACATTAAAAAATTATGGAACAAGGATATCTACTCTTAAACTGTTCAGTTACTTAGCAAGAAACAGAAAGCAATTTTTTTCGTACTATTTCCCATAGAAAATGGTGTCACAATGTTACCCGAATTCGATATCATGCCTATAATTTTATCAAGAAAAATATGTCAGATGTTGCCATATAATGTACACATTAGTTGGTACTCTCCTGGTATAATGTGTGTGTGTGTGGGGGGGGGGGGGGTCATCCTATACATCCACGCCAGTTTATTGTAATGTGTATATTGATATAACCTTATAATTTTACTTGTTACAAGCAATTTGATGGATTAAAACAAGATTGAGCAACATCAGTTATCATGCTCTTTATGACGTCCTAGAATGACGTCACAATGCATCTTGACAGCGATGGGTTTCTGCCTTGTTGCTAGCGCAAAATTCGTCCGCCTCAGGGAAAATCTCCTTATCATTTCGCAAGTTATTCATCAAAATAACGTTAATTGTAATTTTCTGAATCTAAATTATAAAAAAGAATGAAGGTTAATTTCACCTAGAGTATACGAATAAATGCTACATGTGTGCAGTTTACGCTTAAACTAATCCGGCTCGCAGATTATAAAACGTAAACTGCACCTTGGAAGTTAAGCAATATATCGTAACCTAGGTCAAAAATTAGCTCCATTCCTTAATTAAACATCTATGAAAGCAATAACTTGACAGTTGCTGATGCGCACATCAATCCAACAAATGGCGTAATAATTAATGGTGAGATCTAAATATAAGAAATAAATCTTTTTTTTTTTCGAGATGAAGTATCCTCGCACTGCACGTTGGAACGGAAAACCGTATCCAATGCGCAAGGACATTTGAAGAATGAGCCCTTAGAGGACTTTTTCGGCTATAACATATCTCACATCATGCAGGTTCCATGCTTATCCAGCGTCCTCCATCCTAACTAACCTTAAAGCTAAATTTTACTAATTATCACTTCTGTTGACACCAAAACAGAAGTAATGATAGGCTATATAGGAATTTTCAGCATGATTGAGTTTCCTAATATAGGGATTACAGACCATATGAGGACAGAAGGAATTAAGTGGTGGATCCCGGTCTAACAGGACGTCTCGTAGGATGCGTCGAACTGACATTAAGATGCTGCAGTAAATAAAAAACACTATTTGTATTGCCTTAGATATGTGGTGAGAATTCGGGGAATTATAATAGAATTAATTCGTTTAATCAAACAATATGCGAAATTTATCTGGGCTGTACAATGTGGGAATCACTGTGTATAGGTCGTCATACCCACTGTCTCTCGAAGAGGCACATATTTTCTGAAAATAACAAAGCCCCCCCCAACGCATTGTGCACCTTAGTGGCCGTTTTAACCGAAATCCCTCCTCTGCTCGGAAAGGGCCGTAAAAGTGTCCGAGATAGCTGACTACTGCCCTAATATTTGACCACAGTCTTCACCCCGGTCCCCAGTGGGGACCGTCTCCGTACTCAGGCGGACGTTATCAATGTTTCCCACTTGTAAATATATTAAAAAATTAGACAGTTGTTTTGAAAAGGTCGTCATTGTTTTTTAATCACGATCATGTTAAGTACAAGAAGATTCAGGAACTTGCAGACTTTTGGCATTCCCGGACGCCCACCACAATCTGGGAATGCGACTCTCCTTCGGAAGAGTTGCCTACTGGCACACATCTGTTTACCATGCTGACGGCACATTCAACCCGATTACTAAATACTTGTGAACAGTGGATCACGATCGTGTGCTGTCTTTGCTAGAGGTGAGAGTCCCTCCGAGCAACCCAATTGATAATATGTTAAATATACTAGATAATTACCAATAACTTTCTAATGTCGTTTTCTGCTAATTATTGCCAAGAATGAAAATAACTAACGTCAATCAAATATCGACTGTATCCACTATCATAAATTATTTTAGCTATTAAGTATTTTTCTTGTTATTTAATTTCCGGGAAAGAGGGGAGGGGGATTTTCCTATCTTAGTGTACACAGACGTGACGCCACACTGCATGATAAATGGTCTCAGTTTTGTGAACAAGTCAAAATAATTCCTAAAATTGTTTTCCAATATTATCTGCGGGAAGACCTATGGTCAATTTTTAGTCCCTGCCTTCAAATAATTACTCGCCGGGACGAATCTGCTGCCGATGGAGAACTATTTGTCATGACCCCCGAGTGGGTAAGATTTGATTGCTAGTATTATTTGCTCGTATTTCTCCTCGTCTTGTCCCGCGTCGTCTGCGTGCCGCCGCACCCACCGGACGGCGGTCGATGGCGTCCCGGCGTTCTGAGTCAGGAGAGGACTTTAGAACGCGTGTGGGCCAATATATCTTGGTTAGGAACCGGGGTAGAGGGGGACCAGAGCTGTGATTATTTCACATATAGTGCCTATCGATGAACTTTTTTTTTGTACAAAATTTCTGACCTAGTGACTTGACCTTGGACTTTGACCCTATTGCAAAAAACTTAAGCACTGGCTAGTAAATCTATTCTTGCTACATAATCTAGAAAGGACTCGGAGGTCGATTAATCCGAGAGCTTTTGATATTGCAATATAGTCTGCCCTCATGATGAGACTTTGAAGGCTGTTTGTGCAGAAATATGCCTGGTACCAAAAACCACTCTTTAATGCTCCCTCATAGGCCGACCTTGAAGCCTTGGGACAATGATTCCCTTTAGCCACACTACCTACTTTTCAAAAACTTTAACCTCGGAGCTAATCGAAATCCTTTGCTGACAACTAACAAAACGCAATTAGGTTTTGATTATCTCATGGGACCTGTTAATAGACCGTTTTTATTTGCCCTCATGATAAGAACCGTTTGTTCTATTATCCGGCGTACCAAAAAACGTATTCCTAACCTAGTGACCTTGACCTTGGAATATTGACCTTACTTTTCTCTAAGCAAAAACTTTCTATAACCTCTTTAGCTTGCTCAATATAATATGCTTTTCAACTACAAGCAATAGGCTTTGAGTTATTACACATGTATAGATGTCTCATCGCAGTAGTAGGGAACCTGCTATTTTTGAGTAACAATACCAAATCTTTCATTTGAGGGCAGAATCCTTATCATTTCTTCTAGGACCCTTGACCTTGGAAAAGTTTCCCGAAGCCTAGACTCTCTTTAGAAAACCTTTAACATGGGTTGATAGCTCTATTTCTGATATTTTCCCAAGGTCGAGGAAAGCAGCTTGAATATTAGCACACATGTATTATCCTAGAGGTGCCTCCAATCCCGATGAGACCTTTGTTTTGGAGCGAACCAATACTTTTTAGAAGCCGCCTATGACCTTGACCTAGGACTTTGACCCTCACTTTTTGAAAACTTTAACATGGCGCTGTATCTTTGAACCCCAAGTGGAAAGAGGTTTTTGATATTCCATGTATAGATGCCTCATGATGAGACCTTTGTTTTTTGGAACCAAACTTTTGACCTAGTGACCTTGACCTGGACTAGTGACCCCTACTTTTAAACTTAACCTGGGCTATATCTTTGAACAAAGGAATAGGGCTTTTATTTCATGTACTCCTCCCGTCATGATGAAATCTTTATTTTCGGTACTAAGAACTTTCGACCTATGACCTTGGGACTTTGACCCTACTTTTCAAAAAAACTCTTAACTTGGGCTATTATCATTTGAACTAATGGATTAGAGCTTTAATAATTCACAGTAATAGATGCCTCATCATCAGACTTTGTTTTGACTACCACGACGTTTACCTAGTGACCTTGACTCCTTACAACGTTTACTTACTATTCCAAAAAACTTGTTTAACAAGGGTTACATCTTTCGAACCAAGGATGAGAAGGCTTATTTAACACATTTAAATGCCTATGAGAACCCTGGTTTGGACGAAGACTTTGAACCTAAAGCGGAACTTGGCATTAGATATTGACTTACTTTTCAAACACTTTGATATGGGCAAAGTTTTCAATATGAAGAGGGTATGGGCTTTGCATTCCAACATATAGCTCTCTTTATTGGCGTAAACAATATTTTACCATAAGTTATCCTTTGAAATAAATTCAAAAATTTCAAACCTGGAGTTTATATCTTTTTGAAACAAAGAGGTATCTTTAAGGGCTTTGATATGTTTAAAAACAAATGCTATCTTTTCAAAGACATTTCATTCACTACCAGAAGCTATTACCTGATTTGGCACTTTAACCCTAAAGGGGGAATAGGTTAGATAGTCATGCTGCCCGGCGAGCTATAGTTGTCTTCTGACAACTTTTGTTATCAATCTGTTATATCGATAGGTAAACATATATCAATGGGTGGTAAATGCATCCACTGGAATTCGTCCTCTAATAAAATGTGTAATCATTAAATATTATGGCACTTTCCTCACGATAGTTTAACTACAACCCGGGTACAGTAACAATTTGCACTTACCTGAATGGGCAGCAACTATACATTAACATGTCACAATTTTGTTGTGAAATATATTGGGTCAGAATTTTCAACGAAAATATATGAATGGGTGTGGTTTCAAAAATATTGAATATAGATCTATACTTATGGGGGGGGGGGGTGTGTGAAAATCTCAGCTGTACGGCTGTACCTAACAGTAAAGGGGTATATTGAATGTATTTACACGTGTTAGAGCAATATATATTAACTCTATATCTGAAAATTTCATTTTGTTGTAAAAATATGATTCCACGATATTTAAAGTCTCTACTTCGTCACAATATGGCTGATTTCCGTTCGAAACATGGATGAAAATATCAATATCAGGGTTATATCTCAATTCAATTCAAATTTAAATGCCTAGCTGAGTAGCTCAGAGGGTTACTGTAGGACGTTGCCTGTAGATTGCTGGTTCGATTCCAGGAGGGGTTTTATTTTTTATTTTTTATTTTTTTTTCAAATTGCTTTCTACTAAAACTGCATCTTTTGGCGAAACAGAGTGAATTTGATTTTTTTAATTTTCAAAATATTGTCCTTTTCATCCACGACAAATTTCTCTGGAGTAGCATTCCACCTTATGATAGCTCTATTGAATACATAGCGTTATTTTGTACGGGAAGACTAATTTTCACTCCATTCAGAGCCTATGAATAAGATTTCAAACACGTATATATTAATAACAGGTTTGTACGCCTCATTTTTTCTGTCACTGATCTACATGTAACGAAATCACAAAACTCTAACGGCTAATGAAATAAACTACATGTATAAATTGTAAAAGTTATGGTCAATGTAACATGTACTTTAATAAAAACTCCAATCCACACATCATGAAATTCCAATGGCAACTGAAATCATTCAAATATCAAATAAATAATTTTAATATAGTTCATGTGTATACCACTATGCCCTTGTACAATGTTTGTGAACATTTTTTGTAAGAATATCAAGTATTTAAAAATTTTCAACTACAAATACAAAGAATCTAAAAACGTACATACAAAAATAAATGACTAAAAATACTGTGTAAAAAACAACATTATGTTGTATAAGGCATATTGTGTTCAACTTGTAAGCGAAATATTTCATAAAATATAAAATCCATCGTAATGGTAATTCTAATTTGTTAATTTGTCTATGGTCTCTCATCTCTCTAGCCGGAAGCGGAAGTACCACCTCCTTTCTTACATTCCAAAATCAGAAGAACACCTGCTACAATTTCTAGTAAAGCAGCGATGAGTGACAGTGCGAAAGCGTAGGATAAGTTAAACTCGTATCGACTGTTGGCTGTCACCTGGCGGTCATAATAGATATCGTCCCATTTGGCGCCAAATACGATGCACCCTATGAGTTGGATAATTCCTGCAAAAAAGCAAGCAATCACTATATCAAATATTCAGAGCAATGCGTCATTGATGTGCAATGCTCCACTGGAGCGGTTGAAGTATATCTTTGGAACGAATCAATAATTGATTTTCCTCGTCCTCGGATCATAATTAATTGAGTAACTTTGTTTACATGAGAGAGAGAGAGAAAAAAAAAATAAACATATCGCTGCAGTCTCCTCCCATAAAACTTTCTCGTGACTTTTGGAGAGTTCCGATGAAATGCAAGCTAGTCAATCAAGGTAATTCGGGTAAAAAAAAAAGTCTTTATTAATTAACTTAGATTAACCAGATCCATCAAAGAAATTTTCAGATAATCATCTGCCGCACCTTGTACTTTCGTATTGTATTTGTCAATATCTTCTTATTTTACGGAATTTCGGAGGTGGGTGGCGGCGTTCAAATATATTTTAAAAACATGCTGATAACATTTCTGATATTATATCTAAAATCATTTTTTATCCTTTTTATTAATTGTTCTGGTAATTAATAAAAATTATATATTATGTATATCATTGAGAATCGTGACGTATGCCCTTAGCAACCAACACTGTTTTGTTATGAAAATGTCTTCGCATGCAACAGTGAAAACCAATTTCAATGCACGAAAGGGGGCCTGTTATAATGATGACATACTGAGACTTTTCTTTTATATATTAATATATTTTTTTTCATTTGTACAAGAAGTATTTCAGTAAGGTTATTTTTCCAAAAAAATAATTTAAGTTTCCTCACAAATCTTATGCAGAAAAAGGCATTCTAGTTTGCAAATAATTGATGACAATCACAAATGGGGAAAATATGAAATCGTATACATGTACGAGTACATACAACAATGAGCAAAAGTGAATTTAGTACTAGTCATTAAATGTTTTAGAAACTATTCTGACACATATTCCTTTTCAAGTTGCTACCCTATTTTTCTTTATCTACAGAAATAAAGGCTAGATCCGAAGTTCTTGCTAATAAGGTGAAATGCGAAAATATCTGCCGAAGACATGCATGCAGACAGATGGACAGACAAGAAAGTGAGCTAAACCAGTTTAAAAAGGATCAAGAACACGAAGAAGCTCATGGGGCCACATAGCTTACAATTATGACGCAACTCGGACCTAGGGGCCATCGTGTGAAAATATATATGGTTATTTTGAATTTCATACCCTTAAGTAACGATTTTTATTTATTTATTTTTTTTGGGTGGAGTATACGACGAAAAAAAGAAGCCAGTAAACTGCATCATTGCGCATACTACTTAGTTTTTACTGGGATTCATATTTAGCGGAATAACACTGTCCTTTCTGTGCTATTCATCATTATCCTTAATGAGAAATAATAGACATCCTCCACTTGGCATAAGGTGTATGGGTACCAAGTTTGACGGTGGGCCTCCTCGTCCCAACTGTTCGGTCTACATCCTGCCTACAAGGTTTTCCATCGAAAAGATGCTACGACAATGACTTTTGACCTTGAAGAACAAATGGCGTCCTCTATTTGGCAAGAAAAGTATGTGTACCAAGTTTAATGGTTCTAGCTCCAATAGTTTGGTCTGTATCCTGTCTACAAGGCTTTCCTATTAACTGATACTGTGACCTTAACCTTTGACCTCTGACCTCATGTTGAAAAACAAAAGGCATCAGTCTCTTACTATGGTGATTATATGAAGTTGTAAGATCCCTGATCGTACGGTTCGGTCTGTATTCTGCAGGACGGACAGACAGGACGGGCAACCGCCATACCATGATACATTGACAAGCGAATAAAATAAAGGGATGTAAAACAAGGAAATAAGCATACAAACAAAAGAATTAGAAATCGATTATTGAATTTTGCGGTATATTGATTTCTTCACTTCGAATTAGATCAAGTATAATGTAGTATGTTTACTAAGCAAACCGTGGTTTGTTTTCTAAGCAAACTGCGGAATTTAAGATTCAATCTGTCAACTTGAATTACAAGCTATTCTTCCGGCCAGTGTAAATTGGGTTTGTTATTATTAAGTACATACACTTTATGGTATGTCATTTACTTGGTTTATCTTCTGGCTTCTAGCTTTCTTATAATCCATAGATAAAATACATTGTTGACTTTTGAGACTTTTACCTTTGAGGATTATCCCCAAGCGAATTACTTCAGATGCCTGTGAGCATTAAGTGTACTAATCTAAACTGCGGCCTTCTGTTAATATGACCCCTTTCATGAAAAAATTTGTCCAATTTTCACTTTCCGGAAAAGGTAGAGATATCATTACTTAAAAAATAGATTTCCGTCTTGTGACCTTGACGAGAAATTATCTGATTGTATATGATTTGACACTATATATCATACAAGATATATACTGGACACCTATTGATTAAAGGCTAAGGTCATTTGGAAGCTATCATTACTTGTACATTCTGAATCTTGCTGACCGAACTTGCAAAACATATTATGCTTCACGAGTCCCCTCATTCTCTTATTTGAGGTAAGTCTGACGATGAGAGAAAGTTTTAAAAATCCCTTGATTCAACAGGGCCGTACCCAGGATTTTCCGCTGTGGTGGTGGTGGTGGTGGGGGGGGTCCACAACACTAAGGCAAAGGATCTGCCCCGCCCCTAGGGGATCTTGGCGGACGACCCCCCCCCCAACCCTCCTCCCTAAGCTGACACGTTTTAGCTTTTCATTTTAAAATGGGGAGGGTGCATGTTCACCCATTGACCCCCCCTCCCCCGGTAACGGTGCCCTAATTCTCCAACATCCGTGCTCCTGAAAAGGACCGCCATTTGGAAGGGTTAAGCTTTACTAGCGTTCGATTGGTATACCTTTGGTATGTACATGTATCAATAAATTCTCTGTACACACCAAATGAAGATTTTTTTATGCCCCCCGGGTAATCTTCGATTCGGGGGCATATAGTTATTTGGGTCTTGTCCCGCTGTGTTGTCTGTTTTTGTCCACAAAAAACTTTTAACTTTCATTTGGCTATAAACCTATTTGAAATGGCAAGTGATGGGACTCTTCATTATACACATGGTGTTTCCTTTTGACAAAGCCCTTTAGCTAACTGGTAGCCAAAAATATTTGACCTACTGACCTGGAAGTTTGACCTACTTTTATCAAAAACTTTAAAACATTGGTGCCATACTTTAATGAATGGCAAAGTGATGGACTTTCATATTGCACATGTGTGTTCCTTAATGACGCCCTTTCTACTGGTGCCAAAATTTTTGACCACGTGGCCTTGAAGGTTTTGACCTAACTTTTCAAAATACCTTAACAAGGGCCATAAATTTTTGAATGGCAAGTGGATGGGACTTTCATTATTTACACATGTGTTGTTCCTTATGACAACCCTTTCCCTATGCTGGTACCGAACCTGGTTTGGGGCCTCCTGACCCTTGAAGTTTGACCTAACATTTCAAAAACTTAAACATTGGCCGGAGTTATTTACGTTTTGAATGGTAAGTGATCAGATTTTTCGATTTTCCACATGCATAATCCTTTTGGCAGCCCCCTTTCACTGGCATGTGGAATCCGGGGGCTCAGTGTTTCACCCAAACACATCTTGTTTAAAATTTACAATGAAGGTTTGTCTAAGGGAACTAAAGATAACAATATCATTCACTTGTCGCGGCTTCCACACTTCATAGAGCACATGCGCTACATTGCAGTTGATTAGTTTTTTTACATTGTAATTATTTGAATATCAAATCATGTATGTACATTCAGAAAATTTAGCTGTAGTATTTTGTTTGAAGAACCCTCGGGTCCATTAAAAGAATACAATACGGATCAAAATTGGCAGGGGTGGATTCGGCTGCCGGCGGCTAGATCCCCACACAGTCATATAGCTGGAGAACGAAGAAGATCAACGAATGGTTGTAATATCAAAGGTTTTTTGGGTCCTAATTGAATGTGATTGGTTATTTCAGTAAAAAAAAATTACAGGATTTCTAATGAGCCAACCTGTCACCGAAACAAAGAATGGGGCCGGCCCCCAGGGGTTGTCCACCCGTCTCCATTAGATTTGCATTGATCCACAAACGTAGAGAATTACTAGCGAAAGAACGCAACCAGAAATTCCGAAGACCCAAAGCAAAGCTTGCTGCCTGCTTGTAAACGCGTACCATTGTTCTGGAAAGAGAAGATGAACGGTATTTTTGTTTTTTTTTTTTTTTTTGTTGTTTTTTTTTTTCTGTAATTCTTTTGTTTTTTTTTTCAAATAGTAATTAATTTTTTAAACTTACAAAGATGGAATATTATATAATCCAGAACTGACTTTAGAAGGTTTTATATCGCAAATAGCGATTTGATTGTACTAAAAGATGACCCCGCAAGTTCCAATAGGTAACAAACATAAGTTTTTGATGCGGTATTCGTTTTCTGTTAATTGCTACTATCGGAAAAAATAATTACTTGAGATATGAAAAACCCGAAAGTTTGTGTATTTACGTAAACTTTTAAAAATAGTATTGTGTTTGTTTTAAAACATTTGCTCTATTTCTAATGAAGGGTCACATTTGTGCCAGACTTTTACGAAACAACTGGCTTCAGTTGCTTAGTTACCTTGAATATTTCAATATCGTCGGAAATAAAGTAGTATTTAATACATTTAACCATTTGCCCCACCCATCCAGGGGGCTGCACACAGTCCGGACGTATATTCCTGGCTTTTGCGTGCCACCCGGCGCCACAATCCCCAGTGAATTTTTATAACCAAACCGGTTGCCGTACGTTGTGTTACTGTATCGCCCATCCAGTACAAGTGAACCCGATTGAGAGACTGAAAAAAAGAGGCAATAAAAAGTTAATATGAAAAGATACTTTTTTCCAATATAGCGGAGCGGATGTAAAAATTGTCCGAGCGGACACCCTTTATTAGTTCAATTGTTTCTTTCGTTGATTTGGTTTACTGTTCAAGGTGACTTTCGTTCCACTATATCTGTTCAGGCTCTCCAACTTTGAAACATGGTCGATAATCTCTGCCGAGACATTAGAAATTTATATAAATTATGGATTAGCTATCAACAGATTTAGAATTTGTTTGTCTCCTGTTGAACCTGTTCGTCAATACGCTGCTAACGGACACAGCCCACCAAATAATTTGATGTTTGGGGGGGTTAAACGGTTATTGAGTCTCATTTACATATTTACTAACATCAAAAGCTCGCTCATTTTTGCTTCAACAGGTCAGATATGAAATGTGTTTCAACGTAAGTTGAGGACATTTACCTATACAGAGTGTAACGTACCGTAAGTTAAAATTGTAATTCAAAATGGTCCTGTAGCTTTTAATGAAACTGCTGATGTCATACAGTGTGCAGATTAGATTACAAACAGAGGACATTCAAATAAAAAGTAATGATGGCTCTGTTGAATATCGCATGTAAAGTGTACTTTAAAAAATGTATATTTTGTCTGTACATACATGTATGCAATTAACAAAACTCCTCATCTACATAAACATGCACAAGTTATTCATAATATGCTGGGTTGTAATTTGGTATTATTCGTGTAAAGTAGGAATGTTTTGTATACAGCTATTTATTTAACGAATTTATTATAATCTCTCCAAATAACTTGAAATTTGACACACCTAGATATCTTCATAACACACATTCAATTTGTTGAATTTGGTTTATGTTAGCAAGTAGTTGGGGAATGGTGTAGCCATTTAAGCTAAGCTTCAATCAATCGATAGTTTAAAGCCAATAAAATCATAGAATTCCTCGGCTAAGAAAATCATATATCGTGTCCCTTAGAATGAGAAGAACTTTTTGGGGGAAAAAAATTTGGTAAAGAAAGATCATGAAATTGGATAAGCATGCTACTCTTTTCTAGATCTTGGTTTTCAGCTTATTATAATGGGCGCTTAAGATCAAAAACAGGATATGACCTGTTCTCTTTGTTCTATCGATTTTCCTCCTCGTGATCTTAACATGTTAATAGCAAGAAAAGTTACATGCATATTAGGCATTTGACATGTCAAATCACTAAACGTGACTACGTAGATTTAATTCTAAACGTGACAAGCTTGCATAATTACAAAACTATGACACGTGTATTACAACGTGAAGCTTGCATATTACAAAACCATGACACGTTGTATTATCTAAACGTGACAAAGCTTGCATATTACAAACATGACACGTTGGTATTACTTAAACGTGACAAGCTTGCAATATTACAACAGGCGAGCGTTGTATTACTAAACATCGACAAGCTTGCAATATTACAAAACATGACAACATGTATTACTTAAACATGGACAAGCTTGCATATTACAAAAACTGACACCATGTATTAACTAAACCATGACAGTTGCATATTACGAAAACATGACACACATGTATTACCTAACATGAATAGCTTGCCATATTAACGAAGAGCATTGGACACGTGTATTACTCTTAAACATGACAAGTGGTATTACTAAACATGTACACGTGTAATTACTAAACATGAGCGAAGCTTGCAATACTACATATGAGCACGTGTATTACTAAAGCCATGGACAAGGTGAGTTACTAAACATGACACGTGTATTACAACATGAAAGTCTTGGGTCTTTATATTACAAAACATGACACGTGTCAATTAACTAAAACATGACAGCTTGCCATATTAACAAAACATGACCACGTATATTACTAAACATGCCGTGTAGATCAATGAATATGGTACAATAATGCATATATACTACCCACTACATATCATTAAATGTGACACGTGCCAAGGTAGATCACTAACATCATATATCACTAACATGACATGCATTTTCTAAGACATGACTCATACTAAATCTATATAATATTCATAGCGCTTGTCTTGTTGTCGGACTCCTTGAAAAACCTAATATTACTTGAAGCCATTTTTGACGTTCTGTGACCCATTATGGTATGTACACGTAGTAATTCTTCCAGTAAAGCACACGCTATGCCAAACTGGCACCTTTCTGATTGGCTGAGACAGGCCGGCTTCCCCGCAGGGCACTCAAGAGACTAGTTTGTAACAGTTCGTCCTTGTACTATTGTAGTACCTTGATGAACAATAGCAGAAACCCACGTAGGAAGCTATTTCAAAGAGGGGGTTATTGCAAGACGAAGGGTGGATTCTTTTTTTTAATATATTTTGAAGTTATTTTTTAAAATCCTTTTCTGCACCACATTACTTTTTACGTACCGCTCGCTATTGCTTATTCATTTATCAATTTTTAGGGTTGGGGCGGTCATTTCTCAAAAATTATGTATATTAAAGCGTTGGATAATTTTGAAAGATGCATATATATATTGATTTTTCGTTTCGACTATCATTAAAATTTAATCTTTTTATTCGGGATTTCTTAGTGCAGAAATCCGATGCATTATGCTATCGAACAAAGTTGATATTTTGATATGGTTTAAAAGAGTTATATATTCAATTTATAATCCGGTTTGCAGTTGTGGTGGGGTTTTTTGTTATTTTGTATATTGATGTACTCTTGAGCACAAATTTCAATGAACGTCTTCCAAACACAGTTTGTTGTCTACGCAGCTCGGGTGTAGAATTTTCAAATGTTGAATGATCGTTGTCTAGACATAGTGAGATCCCGAGAGACAAACAAGGAATCGAAATTTGTCCTTTAACTTGAAACATATCGAAAAGGTTCCTCTTAAAAACAAACAAAAAAATTTAATCATTTATATGATATACTCAATTTAAAAGCAGTAGCCGGTTGTGGAATAGAAAGAACTTTACAGTATTACTTTAAATTATAGGAACATTTGTTATTATGAAAGTAGGTAAGGTTTTAATGATAAACTGGCGAGAGAGGACATAAGATGTCACTGCTTTGTTTAAAACAGTTTAACATTCATAGTAAACAATGCTTACGAATATGACAAAATTACTACTTGTAGCATCTATAAGTAACAATTATCTGGTATCTATTGTAAAGCCAGGTTTTTGGGGGTTGGTTGGGGAGTTGTCTTGTTTTTCTTTCTTTTTTGGGGGTGGGGTTTAGAAATCGCACGGTTCGATCTGGAACACTGTTAAATTAATAATATTATGTGTAATACGAGACCTGTTCATAAAGTTTACACCATCTTCCTACAACCCTTTGAAATCCGTTTAGAAAACAAAATGAACTTATAGATTTTAACTGAAATCCAATTAGGTCTCATTGATAATACTAAGGGAAACTATTACTAGTGTTCCCTACGTATGATATTCACGCATTAGGGAGATGCGGCGGCGATTCCTCGCTTATTCCCTGGAAATTCCTAAAATAGCATACATCTCCCCAATATTATATAAATGTGGCACCGAAATGAATTCGCAACTAGTGTTAATTGACTTCCACCTACTTATATTTGGTGTATTTACATTCACTGAATCTGTTTTTTCTACTATATTTCCTCTTTGAAATTGACATGGCATTTCAATCATCCAAATGAAATGCACTGTTTGTTGTAACTGGCTGGATCCGGTTTTGTAGTGTCACCCATGTTCCTACATGGCTCTTCCATATATGGAGCGATTCAAAGAGCATCTAACTTAGGATTTGTAATTGCTGTTCCGTTTTTAAGTAGCGAAATGATCAATTCATTATGATTATTTTTTCAGTACTTTGATTAAATCTAGTTTATCTGTGTAGAAAGGTGCAGGTAAATATAAATATATGTGAACAATAAACATGTCTTTTTTTTTGGTTGGTCTATTGGGTGAAATGAAAGGAAACTAGATTGCAGAAAAATGATTCTCTATATTACCCGGCTAACTTTGACGGGTTATGAGATTTTTTTTTTCTGTTGCAATGCTAGTTTTTCCTAATTTTCATCCCATAAACCAACAAAACAGCATTTTATTGGTTTAAATAACTATAGATTGTGGGGTGAAATTTCACCTCAAATTCACAATGCATAATTATAAATTCTTGGAACGGATACAGTACCAAAACAACACTACCCATGTGTATTGACTATACGTTCTAACTATATATTTCCTTCATTTGGTTGTGTTATATGTTTTTCGCGTGACTGTACGATTTGAATATCAACGTACACTTTTTTAATTTTTAGATAATATTTTATT
>CAJDSM010069296.1:0-20294 GCA_903981925.1 Ostrea lurida
AGATTCTACTATACGACGTTTCAGCGTATCTAATACGTTAGGGTGGTTAAGCAAATCTGTTGGTTAACTAGAGAAACATCACCCAATTTGTGAAGTTATACTCGTAGTCTGATAATTTCACTCAATGTGTTATATGTGAGTAGCCAGTCTGTTGACTACCTTTAGTTTTCTGAAGTTCATAGCATAATACATTTTCAATTTTAAGAACAGATACTGTAAAAGTGTTATTTTATGATCATAATTGTACTGTTGTAATGGCTTTGTAAGTGTGACTTGCAGGCAAACGACCCGGAGACTATGCTTTATTCTTGTTCATGTGATCTGTAAAAGAGGAAGTTCAAACATGTATAGAACAGTCATGTTGAATATAATAGGTTTTCTTGATAGTAACGTATGTTCCTACACCTCGAACTGACGTACCTCGCAGGAAACGTCATACGCGCAATGTTTATTTGGTTTAAATAAAAACCAACAAAGTCCCCCAAAATACCTATATTTATCTTAGTATCATACATTCCTTTAGTGCGAGAGGGACGTAGAAGATTAATACTATTTTTCCCGTATTAAGCTTACGGAACATATGACGCTTGTCTCCAAATTTTGCCAAAGCCGCATAGTGGAAAGGCAGTTGCTGTTTCTAAGACCAGTATAGGTATTCTCTTCTCGATATGATCTACGGTGTCAATTTCATATTTTGTTTCTTAAGAACCATTGAGTTGCGTTAAAATTATGAGAGTAGTTCGACAGTTTTGGTTTGATGCCAAAAATTTCTTGTTCCCTATAGCCGTATCTCATCTTATTACTATATAAGCATTAATTGATATTGCGTACAAAATGGATCGGCTTTCAGTGGGAGAGATCTTAAAATGTTATTTTAGTATATTAATAATAGATACTAGGTTATTTGTTGGCGGTGCTCTCATGGTTACCATTATAGAAAAGTTGTCAAATTCTTATGCCCGACATACGTTATTTAAAGAGCCCTTTATTTCTCCAAATATATGAGTCCACATAGGTTGCATTTCTCTTATTCCCGTAGGTAACATGATAATATCATTATTGATGAGTATTATGCACGTGACAGATAGTATTTATGGATTTGATATAGCATTCTTCTTTCTTATATGTGAAAGATGGTAAGTATGCTCCTTTTCATAAAAGATTTTTGATTAATTTATAGTAATGAATCAATTTAAGGAAGTACGATCGACATGATTTTATGTACATAATCTTGTTTTACGAGTTTTTGGTGAGAGCACTCCAATTATGCCTTATAGTTTGACATTTGATGAGTATAACATTTGGTTATGAATTTTTAGATGATAAGATACATTCACAGTTGCTTTCATTTTTACTATTTGATTTCTCATTAGCACAGGAACATTTAGAAATTGTATAGAATGTCATGTTATAGCGATCGTTAACTCTGAATAAAGAAATATCATGGGTAATACACGATCGCGGCTATGTACATTATTCAGAAAGTCTATTCTACACGTCATATACATGGAATGACTTGACATTTCTTTTATGGAGTTATATGTTTAAAGGTATTCGTGCGGACAACACCGTTTTTCATTCTTAATGGGTGTTGAAAGTTGCACTTGGATCCTTACTGTTCACCAAGAACTGGTTGTCAATCATTGTTTACTTATACGTAGTCGGCAACAGAACAGCGAATCTTTTTCGCTGGAAGGGAGGCACGTTCTTTAAGTTCGGCTATTGGTCATGGAATCACCAATGCACTACGGTGTCATTTGCGATTATTAACCAATAGCATATTATGCAAAGATGCCCTCTTTAAATGATCAGGAGCAGAAGATAAAACTTTATAATTTTGTGCAGCTCATAAGGATGCTCGTCAGTTGAACTTCACAGTTTATAAGCGCGTCCACGCGAGTTACAACTTTGCGAGATGCTTGTGATCTGTATGTTAGACCGAGAACCTAACCGTTGCTGTAGGAGCCTGGTTGGGATCCTGTGGGAGACACACTACATAGACTTAATAACAATCAAAGCTCGCACCTTACCTATATTATACTGGGGCGGGACGTACGAGTCTGTGACCAGTGCACAGCCAGCTATGTTATCACTCGTCATCTGTTTTGTTACATATCGTTGTACACGTTCCATATGGCAATAAGTACCGAAACGACTAAGTATCCTCTCATTATCACTCATACGGGGACCAAATGGTCCACACGAGGACCAAAAGTTAAAATTTTATTTTTTTCGTTGATACGTATACTTTGTAGTAATTTATACTCAGGCAATTATAATAAGGGCGAAGTGGTATTAAGCTCAAATTTAGTCCCACAAGATTGACCCAAATATTGATCTGTTAATCAATAATTAACCTAAAAGACAAATACATTAATACAAATCAGACGTTGAATACGGGCGCAACGCCGCGACTCTCTTCTTTCTCGACGATTAACGCACGCGAAGCTAGATCAGGTGCCCATGGACGGTTAAGTGATAAAGTATCCTGTCTGCGTGACCGGGTCAACCCTATGAGCGCACGTTGCACGCTCCTGTAGTTCGTAAGGATCCTACATGGACGTACACGAGTGTACATCTAGCCCGATAGTCAAGATCTCTAGTAGTGCAGATTTATATAAACCAGAGGTGAGTCTTAATTACTATAGCTAGGTGTACTGATTACTTGAACATTTCCAATGACTACCCTGTGACAGTATTGTCCTTTATAGATAGAGAAATTTGTAAATCGCATAATCTAATGTAACTCAATTATAGGCGGTAAAAACGATATGAGAGATGAAATTCTCGCACGAATCCATGAGACTTTTTACCCCCGAGCGTGCAATATCAGCGTGTAAATACTAAAAACCAAACTAGCCGAGCATCCTAAACTAATTGATTTGTTAGATTAGTTGGCCGGCTTTTAAAGAAGTCCGCATACTGTTGCTAGCAATGCTCTTGCGTATTCCGACTCTAGACTTTCGTGATAGAATTAGTGAAACGAGGCAACATAAGCAGAGCTGATCAGTTGATCGTCACGAAGTTAAACCGCAATTCACCTTAAGTATGGAGTTTGAAATTGTAAATCACGCTATGATATGTTTGTAGTTATAAATAGCTTTCTTTTATTCCCAGTTAAGTTACTGAACTGTAAATGCTAAAATTATTATAGGAGATCGGGGTTAGTATAGTCTGAAACGTAGTTGACGATGCAAAGTTTCGAATAGTTTATGTTTTCATACATCGCCTATCAGTATAATGTAGGGTGTCATGTTTCTCCATTAGGGTGAATCACTAGTTTGTTATCTAATTAAAGAATGAAAAAGGCTATCCAAATCGATATGTAAGCAGATATGTCAGATTATCATAGTTCGCAAACGAAGATTATCACATAATAATCTCGATCAAGTAAAAAGAAAATACTAATACTAAAATCGGAAAAAATAGTATATCATACTCCAACAGCCAAATATACGAAACAAATAACATGTACTAACAAAAAAAAAAAATAGAAAAAATAGATAATAGAAAATATAATTACAATAAGAAACATAAAACAACAAAAAATGCTAATAATTACTATTCACGCTATCATTAAACAAAAATAATAGTAGAATAAGTGAAATAGGTTTAATTAAGAAGAGAAAAAAAAACAAAAAACGAATTACAAAAAAAAGATATAATATAAATGATATAAAAATATAAACACGTAAGCAGTTTCTCCGGTTGCAATACATTACCGATTGCATTACTGAACATAATAATTACAGTGCTTGGACAAAACAACAAATAACTAACCAAGGTTTCTCTGGGTTCTCTAATCACCCGAAGGGAGGTAAGCATTACCCTTCTTCGCCAGCAGTGGGCCTCATTGCTTCTCATTCGCTTGGGATTTTCAGTGCCACAGTGACATTAACGATGCTCAAGTCGCTCTCAACGAGTACATAGCCTAGCATAACCCTGTTAACCTGGACGTCGTTATGCGATGGACCTGGTCTATCCCGGCAAACAACCAGCTAAAACGGCCACCAGCTTTGTCATGTGCCTTATTCTTACAAAATAGGGCGTACGGATTGCAAAGGAGAATGAAAATGTATACAGATTTTTTAACCACAATAGGATGGCATAATCCTCAACGTTTGTTGGAACTCCAAAGCCCCGAACAGGGATGAAAATGCAACGCCCAATGTGTATGATGGGGCGGAAAGGTCTATATTACAGAAACACCGCAGCATGCCTCTAATATCACTCAGAGTAGCTGATAGTATTTTGTTAAAGGGTCTCGACCCCGTATTCAGAGGCTTGTTTCGAATGCCGGGGACATGGACGGTTTTACCAAAAGCCCATTCATTGTTCAGCAAGAGTCTTTGGGCCCCAGGGGCCCGAGATCATTTAGTGATTAGGTGCTATCACTCCCGACTGTACTTGTGGCCAAGCGCGCACTACCGAGAGAGTGCAGAGTCGGCCGCTACCCAATATGTAGTGCCTCACTTAGGGGATTGTTTGTCTGCGCGCATACCTCACGGGAAGATGTTCGGAAACCTGGTCTCGCAAGGACGTACTTGAATCATCTCTATTATTAAGTACAACGCGGTGGAAGCGAGTTATGACTACACTTAGGGTCTTTAAATTATACAACTTCAGGGTCATATTAGAAACGTAAACTGGGTGGACAATTCATGATGCAGGTAGATAATAAGAGCGTTTGATTCGAGAAGAGTTATTTCTTCACGACGCTCTCCAATAAACACGTAGAAAGTTCTTCAAAGAGAAAAGGTGTTGCAGGGCTTGACTGCTTTCCCACACGCTGAACATTCGTTGCTCTTTCGGAGATGTACAGCATAATTTCAAGTTTTTGTATTAAATTACCAACAGTAACAATGAGTATCATGATAATTACGGTGATTTTGACCCGTGCGGTAATGGTGATGTGGGAGGTGTGATAGTGCTGGAGAAGCATACTCGTTTTGGGGCAGTCAGATTTTCTTGCAAAACTATACTTTGATCGTGTAAAAAAGACCTATGCATTTAAATTAAAAGACTTTATCCTTTAATCGTGGGAATTCGTTGTGTAAAGTGTGGAGAAAGTTCTAATCGTTTTGGAGTCATTGTTCTCAAATATATATCATTTTTGTGAAACCTTCCTATCCTCCAATAATATTCCCGTTGAAATTCTGGCCCCATTTTATTCATATCAAAATGACTGATTATTGTACTGTTTCGCTTTATGTATGAAAGGATATAGGCTATTGTTCTTTTAATACGGGGTTGAAAATTGTTTTTCTGGGTATATTCTATTAAGATGATAATTTATTCCACATAGATTAATTAACAGTGTGTATTATTATAGAGAGTTCAGACACTAACTTCTTGAAAATGTGATTTGAATTTCCTCTAAGCGGTGAAGTTTGAGAAACAGTATCTCTGAAAGAACGATGATCATCTCTTGAGATTTAGTTCTAATTGTAGATATAGCGTTTTTATGATCAATTGCGTACCTCCGCAATTTGAATAGCAAGAGTTGATAGTACGAGATAGTAAGCAATTGTCTAGGCGTTCTTGGTTCCAGAGTATTTTAGACGAGAACTTTATCTGCTGATCGTGCGCGAGCGATGATATCTTTTTAGTAATGGGTTTTTTTTGGCATTGTCAATAGTTCTTGGTCAATTCCAAAATAAAAAGGTATTGTACAATTACCCCTGAATGCTTTGTGATTATTGACAAGGTTGGTGGAAAAGCAATGGAGGAAAGAGTCGGTTGGGAAAGAGAGCACATGATGGTGGAAAAAGACCTGTATAGCAAATGACTATTAAATAAAAATTTTTTAAACATTAACTTATCATTTACATATGACAATTTAAATATTTAAATAATCCATTTTATCAAAGTCTGTCACTGCATTCTGTTTATCGATACAAAAAAGGAAATAAAAAAAAATATGGATAACGTATTAACGTTTAATATATCGGAGGATGTCGTGGTAGTGAAGATTTACCAAAAAGGATATTCAAAGATAGATAAAGAATAATTATTAGAATGGTGGTGTGTGCAGAAGTTGTAGTGTCCTATTTATATTTTACTAGATTTTATCATTAGTCTATTGAATGTGTTACATTTAAATCAGCAGTTAAAATGAGTCTGTGTAGCTCTAATGACTAATCCTCCCACATTGCTTATTTTGTTCGTCTGACACCTTTCGGATAGAAGACCTTAAATTCAGAAAATAACGCTAATTTTAGTTATGGCTCTACAACCGTTTGAGCAGTTATATTTACACTGGTGTCTCATCAGTTTGGTCAGTTCACAATTTATTGATACAACAGGTAGTAGGAAAACGAGAGTGGCAGTGAGTAGTTATAGAAAATCGTGCGTTTAGCAGTGCGAACTCCCAAGTTATAAATTCTTTAATAGTATTTCCCAAGATTGTAACCATCCATACTACATGCATTTAAAAAAATAAATTAAAAAGAAAATTGGCGGTACATATTCAATGCTGATGACGCAATGTGTTTAAAAATTAAAATTCAAAAATAAGGGCGTGAAATATTGAAGCAATCTTTTTGTGTTTTCATGTTTATAGCTAGTTTAGTGTTTACTGTTAGTAGTTATTAAGTTATAACTTTATTTGTTTAAGCGTTCCATCCATCTATTGGCATGGACTTCATTGAATATAAAATATTGATAATACAGTGGCAAATCAGTTTGAGCATCAGTCACACCGGAATATTTATATATTTTGAAAGTAAAATAATTGAGGGGAAACGTAACCAATGATTACGGTGTAGTAAAGGATAGCTATCTACTGTATTTAAAAACTTTTAGGATTGTAAATGGCATTATACAATAGTTTCCTCTCCCGCAATTCTTTCCATCGAGAATTGGGCAAAGCAACCTTTCTTAGTTCTGGAGAAGAGAGAGTGAGAGACAGAGACGAGGAGGAGAGGAGAGAGAGAGAGAGAGAGAGGGAGAGGAGAGAGAGAGGAGACGAGAGGAAAGGAATGAGTGATGAGAGGATATCTGTATGTGTAGTGTGAAAGAGAAAGGGTTTTAGTGACAGTGCAGAAGGAGAGGGAAGAAGGTTTTGGGGGGCGGTGGGTGAGGACACATCAGCTCCACTTTCCCACTAATTTTTGGATAAGAGCATGTGATCTGTTATTAATGAATATCATTGAAGATTCATATGCAATTTTATGTTTATTAACAAAAATATTATTGAGATACGACTTCAAATTGATCCTGATTTCTTAACGGAAGATATAATTTGTATACACTGGTTTCTAATAACAGACCAAGGTAATTTGAAACATCTTTAATGTTGCCTCTTTTTTTCGGAGAGAGAATTGCACGTGTCAACTAGCTTCGACTAAATTAGTAATATGTAAGGAAATTACCCCCCTTTATCCATGTTTGCGTAAGAAGTAATTTCCCCTGGAGTTTGGTCATCTATAAAGAGATACAGATATAATTCCAGTTGAAATATGTTCAAAACTCCCTTTTCATTCAAAACCCCCAACGACAGACTGTTGGTTACTAAGCCTTACTATATCAGCTGGGACCTCAGTAATACAATCTAGAAATTCACAGGAAAGCGAAGCTTTTATATCTTGCAGTTTCCATTTTAGGATAACTAAACACGAATATAATCCATCAAAAGATGCATACCCTAGCAATTTATTAATGTCATATGTGTAGACTCATATTGAAGCCATGTGTACGGTTCGCTGGTTTTCATTTAAAAATATGGAATTATAATGAAAAGTGACAGTAATACGGGATAACTGATTTAAATCGTTTATTCCCTAGGCCTTGGCCAGTACGCGCAGGTTAAATTCCCCAAGTATTGATAAAATATCCGCAGTTCAGTGCAGATAACGGGATTTCTTATACACTCTGTCACACGGAATAGCAACTTCTCTTTGTTTTCATTCACAATTCGAGAAACAAAGCTGGTGCTGTAGAGCTCCTTATCGCATCCTGTCTCTCAGAGTTATTTGTCTCCAGCGATTCTGTGCGATGATTCTAATTGACTTCACATTCACGGTTGCAAGAGTGTCGATAAGGTCATGAAATGTATTAATGTGTTCGCAAGATTTGAAAGTGAGCCCTGCGAGCGAATGATCTAACTCACGAGATTATAATCTATACGGAAACCTATTAGTGTTACATCATAAAATCAAGGGATTAGAGATCGCCGTTCTGGTAATTGGAACTTATTTTATTGTTATATATGTTCTCTCCTATTCGCTCGGGTTTTGTTCGATAACCGATATTGGAAAATTCTTCATGCAGGTAAACACTAACAACGACTTTAGCCCAGAACAGAGAAATGAACGAACTTATCAATTACGGGCTGAGATACTGAGTTGGTGAATTGCTATAGGATTACAATTGATAACACTTTTTTCTTTTTGTGTATTTATTTTGATCGAGCTTCTGTCATGTAATCGCTTTTGTTAAAATGTTTCATTTTCATATTCAGATCCTATAGTCGAATGCCAACGTGCTCATATAATCGCATCGATCTAGTGTGCAAAGATATGATTAGACATGGACTTGGATGCGTATTAAGTGGAATTATCTACATATGAGAATACCAAGGTCGTGGAGATTTACACGAATCTTACAAGATAAAGTGCGGCAATTACAGGACCCTGTACTTTTCTATGATGGTTGAGGCATGTTGTTCTGAATGTCTACAGCCATCGAGTTCCTTTATTGTTCAAAATTTGAGCTGTAGGAACTCCGGCAAGAGTGTTTAGCCTGAGTTTCACACTCTAATTCATTAACATACGAGGCCCTGGAACAAAGAGTCTGTGCCATCTGTAGCAAGCATACCCCAATTTAATTATATCGAGTCTTTATTCCTCGGTGTTGGAATCGCAAGAGGACTTACCTTTAGTATTTTTTCTTTAATTCATACAAGATATTTTCAAGAGGGATGCAAGGAGTTAAAGCTTTTGGGTGACGAATGCCTGAAGTTGGGGGGCCCATATGGTACTTCTGCCTGGTCCATGAGAGTTTGAAACGAGAGTCACAAGAAGATAACAAGATCACTGAATTAATATTGGTTTGGTTAATTTAAACGAACGAGATAATTGATTCCTCATCGATAAGTCTAAATGCGTTATAGGCTCCTGCTTAACCGGCTCAGATTATAGGTAGAAAATATAAGTCCACATCACTTATTTTAACTATTTGTTACACATGCGATTGTGACTAAAATATATTTTCCTATGCTTCCGAATTATGTCACAGTGCTACCCAGGTAATGAGGAAAGGCAGTGCCTAGTTTTCTTAAGTTCACTTAAGTATCTTTCTCGTTGTCTACGTAGTAAAGGTGGTACCTTAATGTTGGAAGAGAGACCCTTAAAAAAATTTGGTATTGATGATAAATTGTTCTTATTTATTCTCACTATCATAGATAAGGATGGAGATGGTCGGAGAGAATTATTATATGTTGTATAAAGAAAGGTTTTGGTGTTGAGCCGTTCCCTCTCCATCCTAATTATCCAATAATTCTGCTTCACCAAGACATACGTTTTACTTTAAAAGAGCCCTTTGTTCGTCACCAATCATCATAATGAGAGTTCACTTATTCCTAAGCGTCGTGCATTTCAAATTCCTGATATGGTAACAAAACATTCGGAACTTATTAGACCTCCCTTGGCACGGTCGCACTCTCTTTTTCGCTACCTCAGTCTATGGTATTAAAGACATGTTGTTTTGGGTAAAGTTGCTGTGTAAACTGAAATTCCTACGTGATATAGACATCAACAAGTTACAAATTTTTTGCAGAACACTCTACGAAATGGAAACCACATGCGGTCTGTATATGTAATGAAACTCATAAAAGTAATTTTGAAGGAGAATATTCTGACGGCTTGGCATTTACGATTATCCTCAATAGTTATATGGTACATACTTGTACCAAAACTGGATATAAATCAGTCTGGACTACGATGCTTATGTCATATTTTTTTTATTTGTCCCAGCTTATTAGGACCAAAAATGCGCAAGAGGGCTACCTAAACCGTAGAAGCGTTCCGATTGGAAGGCTCTTTGTGCCACCGCTAATACAAACATCTATTGTTATAATTCAAAAATCAAATAACAACATGTAATTTCAATGACATTTACTTGCAGATCTTTGTGCACTTTTAGTAAGAGGATACTACTTGAACATTATTTCTCCCTAGTGAGTGCAATTTTTTTTATAACAAATCTTTTCTAAATGTGATTTTGATGGTTTACATCGACACAATAAATAGCTCGATTTTACTAAATAAAATCTTTTCATTCTTGAGTGTTGTTTGAAAATGTAATAGCATTTACGAATTTATATTATTGTTGTCTTTGGCCTTAATAATACTAAGTGTATCCAACAAGGTATCTGCTACCTGCGAAGAAGTCCTAGAACCTTGCAACGCAGCTAGAATATTTCACACATTGAAGTTAACTACTTTTATGAAAACATAATTTTTGTTGTATTAGCGGTGTAACATATACTCTTAAAAAAAAATCTACAATCAATGAGTGGAAAAACAGAAAATATAGATTTGGTATTACCCATGAAACGATTTGGAACCCCAACTGTTTTATTATAAATAACACCACCAGCTCCTTCTTATCTATATCTTCTCTCCTCTACTTCATTTCTGCTCACACACTCTCCACCTTAAATTATTCAAATTAGATACGTTCGTTTTTGCATAGTGTGTTACGAATTGAACTCATATCAAGCTTGAACCAAAAAATAAAATACAAGAAAGGAAGTGTTTGGGAATGTTTCCTAGAGAAGACAGTTGTTTCACTACCAAAATTAGTTTAGTATGAAATTGAGCTCTTCCTTGGTCTTTGGATTCCAGCTTTCTGGTTCCAACTATGTAAAATACAGATGTTTATAGGCTTTTTACTTCTTTATCTAATACTTTGATTATCTTCTCATTTGAGCCACTTTTATCAAATTTCCATTAGTAAATATTTGAGCATTGACAGATATCGTAAAATGTGATTCAAAAAATGTTGATTGTAAACTCTAGTGATTTTGAAAACGCCAAAGTTTATAGTTTATCCAATGCGAAAATTTCTGCATAGCTATTCTCCATAGGACGTAGACGCCTATAATTGCAAACTGGGAATATAAATTTCATTGAATTAATGATTAAATTCTCCCGTTCTGTGTCAGGTTTCCATGTAGGCTTTTTTTTTATTATAGTTTCTGTCTCTTCGCTACTAGTTTATAATGAGTTATCTTCCTTGAGCCTTGAATTATTTCTCAAGTTGTATGTAGGCATCTTGCTAAACAAGTTATTTAAATTTAATAAAAGATCCGTACGTTTAGCAATTAGCTGATGCAAATCCTGTGTATTGACGCCGCCTATTACATTTTTCTATCAATTATTATTTGATCAGTCAAATTTCTTCTACAATTGATCGGCGTCTTCAAGAGAGTGCTTTGTTATTTTATCTGTCGAAGCTTTTATTTCCTATAGAAGGTTCTTATTTATTTCTGTTTTTCCAGAGCAAATATGTCCACCTCATTTTATGATTTAAATGTTCGTATATCTGGTGTATCTCTGATAATTTCACAGAGAACCACTTTGCAACAGCATTACTGTGTGTGTTATTCGTTAAGTGTACATCTGGGCATGAAAAGATTATGGACTTTTCCACTTGTTTTTCCTTTGACCACTTTCGTGCTGTCTGCAGGGGAAATTGTTATATTTGTACTTAAAAAAATCGATAGTTGATATGGGGCCCCACATGACGTTATTTACTTTTGAAAAGGATTCCAATATTTAATAATCATATAATCGATGCTTCAGAATCTAGACCGGTGGGATATATGGAATGTTTTATGTTGGTTGGGTCGGTATATACCCCTAATGTTTAGTTAGGATACATTTTGTTTATCCAGTGCAACCCATGCAGTTTTTATATTCCATAGCATTTATCCAATTTAAAGGCTACTTCAATTTATCGTGGGGTTAAGCAGAGTTATACAGCCAACTGTAATTTGAATTGGACTAATAGAACACTAAAAAACTGGTACTATTAAAAGTAACTGAAGGACAAGATTGCTATCATAAAAAAATGCTGCATGCAATTTAAGATTGAGTTTTTGTTAGTGATATTTGAAAAACGATATCATACCATTTTTTTTAATCTTTTTTTGTGATCTCATTTTAAAATTTTGATTTTTGTACCACCCTTATAGAGTGTTCTTTCGTAAAGGTGAGCTTCTCCAACAATTAATCCGCACAAGGTTTATTTCTTTTTAAAGTATGAATTTGTATAATGGACAGTGAAGTTAGCAAATGCATCATTCAATGCATGAAAATCATCGTCGATATAGTGTGCATGCATAAGGAAATCCTGGGGTCTCCGGCAGCCGCAGGATCTCACCACTGTTATGGTTTGATGCGTTTTTGATTGTATGACAAGTACTTTCAGTCTTGATTTAAACGGCTGGTAAACAGTAACGAATGGAGTTAGGGCATTCGCAGCCTCTTCTCTGAAATAATAGCTGGGTACAAACAGGAAAGTGCACTAACATGTTTACTTTTGTATTGGATACAAATATAATTATGGCCGAGTACAGGCCCTACTAACACATGTGTAACTCAATTATATTTAGTTTTCATTAGAGAAGGGATATAACATTAAATCAGTTCTCTCCGTCAGTATGGGTTTTCACTGTGGGTGCTGTTTTTTCTGTTTATCTAGACGTTTTGATTCGTGTTTTTATAGTGAAACATCGTATCGTTGAAAAATGCTATACATATCCCAAAATTCACTTATATACATCACCTTTAATCATTTTCAAAATTATCACAAATTTAAATTGATTATCCCCAGTCTGCATTAAGTTGATGATAAAGAACGCTCTCGATGATCCTTAGTAGGTATTGGCGTGCACTTTTTTTACCCCCACGCCCCCCTTCTTGGCACCCTTCTTTATATCTCATTACTGTGTTGTGCTAAATACATCTCCAAAGTCATCTTTCAGGTAAATTAATCTCAGTTTCTGGTTCATAGTTCCTTTCAGTTTACCTAATATATGTGGTTCTGTGGCCTGGCAAGGGGTAAATAAACAAAACATGAATTTTCAATTCTTATATCAAAAAATGAAAACTTCTGTGCAATTCTCTTCGTTAGGTCTGATGTTGTTACCGTCGGATGGCAACATGAGTTCACCCCAATGTACGTATCCAATCTTGAACTTGAACACACCGTATTCCTAAAGTGGATCTTACGTTTGTTTATTAAAATATTTTTTATGATACATGCTTTTCATAAATAAACAAATGATTAA
This sequence comes from Ostrea lurida, assembly GCA_903981925.1. Taxonomy (NCBI): domain Eukaryota; kingdom Metazoa; phylum Mollusca; class Bivalvia; order Ostreida; family Ostreidae; genus Ostrea; species Ostrea lurida. Next base: position 13,298 of record CAJDSM010069296.1, read on the forward strand.
GAGGCATTCATATTGAAGTTACCTTTTGGTAAACCCACGTTATTTCCTTGGTGAACAATTTGTTGATATGGAAATAACGGGTTACGATTTTGGTGACATGTGAGAGACTGTGGGCTCATGAAATGTAACGCACAGCATTACCTTCGAAAGAGGTTTATAACTATGATTTTGTTTGGGGTACCCAGCCGTCGTTCTCCGCTCCCGTCTTACATCAAACGAGATCCCACTTGACTATTCTCTTTCGTTAATGGTTAGTTTAGTTTTGGGTGGTAAAGACAATAGGTTGAATATAACTCTTCTTCAAGGATTTGGAAAGCGAACTTCCAATTTAGTGACCTTGAGTTTTAGGTTACATGCAATGATAAACTGGCATACTGACGTTGGTCGTGTTGCAATGGAAAAACTAAGTCGCCACCTTCCTCGGTTTCTACTATACATCACCTCTTCCTAAACGCTGGTCCTTTTACCGCGCAATCGAAGAGTTCTACCAAGGAGGAAGAGAAAGGGAGAGAAACTCAAAACTCCCGTATTGGAAAATCTAAAAAAAAAAAAAAAAATCTTCTGAAATTGGGGCTTTGAGTTGTGTTTTGTTTACAAACTTTATGTTTAAAATTAATGGCCATCATGTGCATTCACACGTGCTAAACTTTGATGGGATGATTTTAAAATCACCAAAATCTCCTATGTATGATGCAAACACTATGACATTACTGGCTATCACGCGCATACACATGTGCTACATTCTTATTGGGTGATATAAGAAATGAATCTTATTTTTTTTTTCGGGTGATGCAGGTATCACCCAATTTTAGACGGTAAAACTCATTAATGCGCGAAGCGCATTGATGAAAAGTTTTACCATCTAAAATCTCGGTGATAACCTGCATATCACCCGAAAAAAATATAAGATTTATTTCTTATCATTTAATTTTATATTACAACAACAAAATAATGTTTATTAGGCTTTACTTGTTGTTCAGGTACGTGATCGAAAATCACCTCAATTCTCAAAAGGTGTTTTATCCAATGAGAATCCGCGCTAGGTGATCACGTGAAATAAGATTAAATGATTATAAAATAACCACTATTCTCCTATATGTGATGAAAGCATTATGAAATTAGTAGTGCGCGAAGGGTGAAAATCCGTCTTGTACAATGGTCAAAATTAAAAGCAAAAATGTCCAAAAAATATTTTCTGCAAAGTTGATAGTCTATGCATAATAGTTTATCGGTGTGGTTAATTTTTTTGAGCGTGGTGTACCTTATATATATATATTGCCTTAACCATCATGAAAGATTACGAAATACATGTGCACCAATTTGCTTAAAATCACCACATTTTTGTAAGGAAATGTTGCAAAATCCTCTAGATCACAGGCTTGATCCACTTTTAGTTTCTGTTAGTTTAATTATGATAGAAGGAAGGTTAAATTTTTGATAACATAATAAATATTTCTCGTCCATATCAGTGCTCTATATGTGATTGGGATATTTTATCACAGAAAAGTGGTGATTTTAAGCAAACTCTTGTATTCAGGATGTTTTGGGCAGTAGATCTAAGATACACCAATGTATAACTCCAATATTTTACCACCTTGATAAACTATCATACATATACTATCATTATTTCTTGAAATTTCATTTTCAACATTTCTCATGGCAAAATTTACACTTCATAGGTCCGCTCCTTTATGCTATAGACAATATGATAAAAATTCTGTTGAAAAAAAAAACAATGACAGATTTTAATGATACCCGTATGTCCTTGTGTGCACTGTGTATGCAGCTGCAGGAAAGCACATACATTCCATTTACCCTTTTATTTTATTAGATAATAATGTACACTATTGTGAGATTTCAATGACATGATGGTACATATTACAGAAAGCAAAAATGATTGATTGTGCTGAAGCACATTCAGATCGCTTTTTGAAAATAATGGGGAGTTTTGGGGAACATCCGTAACGATCCCCGTCACAGTAATAACTAGTTTCATAGGATTTGCATCTTATATATTCACCTTTTTCAGATGCTAAAATGAAAACGGCTGCTACAGAGAAAAAGACAATAAGCGATGACCTTACAAAAAGTAGGGATTTTGTACGCAAATATCAGACATCGGTGGAAAACGCTGATATGCTAAAGAAAGAAATCAAGGAGAAGAATGAACAAATTTTGAAACTAAAGAAAGGTAATTCAATTTTATAAATATATTATAGAGACGCTAATAAAGGTTGTAATTTTATCATTCAAAACAATTCACACGATTTACATACATTTTACACTCTATCATGATATTAAACCATTATTGAAATGTCATTGAAGGTTGAATCGTAAAGTTTTACCAAATACAAACCATCACAATATGTGTGTCTAACCAAGCAGTAACCTATTGCATATGTTATTATATGAATATTGCATGTAGTTGAGGGTAACATTAAAAAAATTTACCCCGATAAAAACATTATCAACCGATGCATAGCCAAGGTTGACAATGGTTTTTCGAGGGGTTAAAATTTTCAATATTACCCTCAGCTATATGCAATATTTATTTAGGTTTACTGAATGTTATAAAAACAAACCGTTTCGTCTGTTGACTTTGATCACTGTCATGCGACGTTTCGTATGTCAATGCTTGTAATTGCGTTTATCACAAACTCTCAAACGACGTCGTCTAACAATCTACGGCGAACCATACGCGCATAAATTTTACATAATGACATACCATAATTATTGAATCAAACCGTAAAGAAGTATCGACATAACATAAGGACGTATCCACATAACGTAAAGAAGTAATGTCAGAACATATGGTTTATCCACACAATGTAAAGACATATCGACATCACATAATTATGTAACCGCATAACGTAAAAAATTATCGACATAAAATACGGATGTAACCACATAACATAAAGAAGTATTGACAAAACCTTAGGACATATCCACATAATGTAAAGAAGTGTCGACATAACATAATGATGTAACCACAAAACGTAAAGAATGATCGACATGACTTAAGGATGTTTTACGTTATAAGGCGGTTACGGCGTTCCATGTAGAGTCTGTGTTTGCTCTCGTTCTGCATTCTGCTTGGGACCAACGGGATTGATCACTGCTCGTTATCTTCACCTCTTGATCAATGAAAGTGGACCTAAAAATGTGAAAATGAGAATTCAATCCACGAAAGTTTGCGCGAGTGTTAACAGAAAGTTTACGAGATTGATCATTCTTCGTTATCTTTGCATTTTAATTGAAAAGAATTGAAATGACATTATGCTAACTAACTGTTTTTTTTAATATATGAAACGGCAACTGAAAGATGTAAGCCCTTAAAAGAAAGGGCTTGAAACCTGGTGCAAAGGAGTAGTCAAATGACTTTGTTGACCGGCTCCATCCGTAATGAATGTAAAGACAAAGATAACGAACAGTGATCAATCTTGTAATTCCCAAACAGAATACAAAAACAAGAGTTGGGCAAACATTGACCCGTTGACACACGAAAGGTGGAATCAGGTGCCTATTCCATGCCTCAAGTATGTAACTGTCCGAAAGTAATGAACACGTATGGACATGTGATTTAATATTTGCCTCATGACAATATGTGAGATTTACATTCAAGCTTTCTTTCATTTTCCTTAAACGCAGATATACTTTTCTTTCTATTTTCTAGAATTCAACCCCGGGGAACCTTGGCGTTTCATTAACGAGAAGAAGGACGCCATTTTCAACGAAAATGTACCTTTCTTTATTTGTTTGTCGCTCCCTGCAAATTAAATTTCCAGCACATTAAAATTCTAAAAAAAAGTCTCTGAAAAATTTATTATCAATAGTTTGAAAGCAAAATTTCGATGACAGTCCTTGAAATTTGAAAATATATTTTTTTTTCATTTTAAATTAAGGTAAGGTTTGCAACAACAGGGATATGACTCTTGATGTACCCCCGTACATTTCACACTTTATGATGTCATAATGAAAAAGTGCGTCACGACTACGCAGAGTTCTGCATCACAGGTCCTGATGAATACACAAAATTAATGAAGAATGCAATACTTTCTCGGTGTTTGGGTTTACTACAGTTGTCAAGTGTTAGAGCGGTATATGTGTTAATCTGCTTGACAAATAATCATTTATTAGGATTTCATTTTGGGGCAAAGATCAGCTAAATGGAAATAATAACGTCCGTCACTTTTTTATTTTTCAATAAGCGCAATGCATATACTTTGTATTAAAATAATTATTTAGTATCTCCTCTTTACACTTATCAAAGGAAAAGATAGTTTACAGTATTTTGTTTATATAATTTGATGTTTCAAAGTAATAATCAGTGGCAAAAGTAGCGGTTGTACGTTGACATTATTACCTCTGATATGTATATTAAATGAAGATTTTTCTCGCAACAATTTGAAAAAATAATAGATTATACAGTTTGCATACATATCATCCAGTTTAAAAAACAGCTCTAGGCCTTCTACACTAGATTTCTATGGTCATTTTTGGCTAAAAATTGTATTGTTACGAATGTTACTTTGTATAGCGCACAAGAAAATTCAAAATATTTTATGCATATATGATTTAATCGGTGATAAATTATTTATTTTAAACATAAAATAAGATGAATTGTGAATGCTTTTGTTTATAAAGGCTCATATAATAAAACATTCTTAAAAAATACAATTGAATATAGCGCTTTCAAAAATCAAGCCGCTAGTTTTGACAATTTGACAATTCTCGTTTTGCGGAGTTACAACTATGCCATATCTAAAATGAATAAATTACACTGACATTTAAAACATAGTGTTTCTTTTAACTGAATGCTCTCTGTTGACATAGAGATAAAATCATTCTAATATAAAAATAAGGACCTCTTTTTATTATCACTGTTCTATTGGGGGGGGGGGGGGGGGGGGGGGGGGGGGGCGAAGGTGTCATCAAAGAACCAAAATAGAGAGTGTGACTTTTAATCGATAGTTTGATCTACCAAAAGGCCCTAGTAGATAATGTAAGTGTGATTTGTCAAACAATATTTTGGTTCTTTTTATGTTGTAAAATTCAAGGTTCTAGATTATACATGCCTCTCAGAAGTGCCAGATCTTTTCATCATTAGAAAAGTAGAGTACGAAGCTGTGGAGGAGTGGAAGGGGGAGGGCGTTGGGTAATATTGCATCACAGACCAACGTACATCGTTGTGTGTAAGTGAGAGCTCTGCATGACAGTAAAAATCGTTGTTGTGTGAGGTGAGAGCTCTGTATTACAGGTAATTGTTGTACTGTAGGTGAGAGCTCGTGTATTGACAGGTAAGTCGTTGTGTGGTTGGGAGAGCTCTGTAGATGAGCAGGTAAATCGCCTGTTTTTTTCAAGATTTCATTTCAAATGTGACGGACGTTAATGTTTCCATTTAGCTGTTCTTTGCCCTTTATAATTACAAAAGTCTACATTTTTTAGAGCATGTGCAAACACTACGGTAATTTCTATTTTTTGTCGTAACTTTGAAATTGTCTATGTCAAATGGGCATCGGCACTTGGAATATTGTACAAAATCGGTTGACTTGACGGAGAGAAAAGCTTTGATGACATTATGTGTGAAACACCGCAAATCTTGCTAGTTGGGATGGAATTTATTTTGGTGCTGTTATAATTGATCATTGTTTGTGAATTGTATCCTCATATTTGACAAAAAGTCCGATATTTCGGGTTTTATATTAACAAAGCTACATGTAGAATTGTTATGACATTCCCAAACATTTTTTTTTAAATAAATCTAACTAATGTATTTTAAGCATGAATATGCTTTACCTTTATAGTTACTTTATATTTTAATGGTATGACATCTTCTACTGACTTGCGCTGAAGCTATTTATAGCATGAATTTTGAAATGTCGGCATACGTTTATCATGTCACACGACCAATTTAATATGATCACGTAAGATCAAACGAATTATTTTCTCTAACGTTAGGGCATATTTTAAAATATTATGAATTTGTTGATCTACGGAATATGTATAACGGCATGAATTTTGTCGACATAAAAAAGATTTACGAAGTGTCATTTAACAAACTTTACGTTACCCCTTCGCTCTTTCTTTTAGAGCCGCCACTGACCGGGCAACAATACACTGTTGCAAAGGTGACAGTCGTTTATAAATCTGACATTTAGATACATGTAAAATGGAATAAAAGAGCAAATTTACTTCAAATGTGGTATTAAGACAGTTTCGAGCCAATGAAAAGGGAACATGGAAAACGTGCCGGGAAATCCATGATATATACTCCATTATTGCCCTAATGATATAGAATTGCTAAAAAAACAAACCTTGAGTGATTTCAATATTCCATTATTATGTTAGACATCCAAAGGTATTCATTCGCATATTTTGTGTCTAAAATCATTTGAAAATTCAATAAGTTTACCTTCATCGATCGTCAATTTAATCTATATCTTTCGATAAAGTTGTTTAAATAAACCTGGGGGGTTGGGGAGGGGGAGGGAGGATAGCACAATACTAGACAATATTTGACAAAAAAATATAACTAGGTTGTCTTTTTTTTTTTTTTTGTCATTTCGTGGTTTGAGTCATATTTTGTTATTGAAAATGTTCAAAACTCCCCTTAAAAGTTGTACAATGATGAAAGGTAGCGATAAAACGCACGCATTAAACAAATTTTAATGGTTACCATGGAAACGCAATGTCCGGTTAGTAATCTTTTTATTTGCTTTGCATTGTTGGACCATTTTTCACACACTGATCTTACTACGGATTGTTCCGTTTGCCTGATCGGAGCAGTGGGCTTGCGGAGGGTGTGACCGGTCAACAGGGGATGCTTACTCCTCCTAGGCACCTGATCCCACCTCTGGTGTGTCCAGGGGTCTGTGATTGCCCAACTCTTGTTTTTGTGTTCTATTTAGGACTTACGAGATTGATCACTGTTCGTTATCTTTGCCTTTACTTTTACTAATAGTGGGATGCCTTATGTAACAAATTTGACCGCCGTGGG